>PVHP010008803.1:0-52255 GCA_004024765.1 Zapus hudsonius
AGGGTCTCCTTCTTGCCCAGGATAACCTGGTTTTCACTCTGTAGTCTCAGAGTAGCCTCAAAGTCACAGCAATCCTCCTACCTCTGCCTCCTGAGTGCTGAGATTAAAGGCATGTGTCACCACACCGGGCTTTATAAACATTTTTACTTTGTGGAAATATGTGACTTCTACAGATTGAGCCATGAGAAGAGGAAGCAGATAACAATTGCAAACAAGTGGCTGGGCAGGTGGTAATGAGAAATATCATGGAAAAGCCTGATGGAATATTCAGCATAGAGATTTCTAGATGTGTAGCTTTGATAAACTTGGGAGACATCCATAAGAAAGTTACTTGTAAAGAGATAGAGCTGTAGAATGGTTTTGAGAAAAAACCCAAAGAAAGGAAAGAAGATCAATAAAAAGTGTTTTAGAAATAGAAAAGGGTAAATATTTTTATTGAAATATTTCTTCTGCAAGTCTTATCTGTCTTTCAGGTTTTGAGCATCACATAATGGAACTTTTGAATTGAAATTCCAGATACTTAAAAAAAACCATTTTCTATGTGTAAAGCAAATTTAAATTTTAGCTTTTGAAATCCATGCATGTCCCTGAAACCGGGACATGAATGGATTCTATTGCTGAAGAGACTGTGATGACATTGGAACATACATTTTAAAACCTTTATGATAAGCTGTTCAAGTTCAGCTTTGGCTTCTCAAATTCACTATTGCTGCTTTTGAGTTGTAACCAGATGAGAGCCAGGTCTCCAGGCTGTGCCCATTGTTTCAGCATCCTCAGCATGGCCGATTCCATCAGCATCACAGACTGACCTTCAATGTCCACCCTGCACAAAGCATTCTGATCGTTCCTCAAAATCCTTCCCAATGTTTAAACAGTTATACTTTTCTTCTAAAATCAAGCTCAATACTTTCTTTTATGCCTCTCACTTAAAAACTTGATTCTATATGTGACCTTTATTTAACTTACGATGTTTCTAGTTAGATTTTATTTAGATTTCTCTGTCTTACAGAAAGGAGAGTACTTTTTAAATATGCTGTAATAGAATGGATAATAATAGTTCATTAACAAAGAAAACTAAGCTATTCAGGTATCATAATGATATCACTCTGAAGAGATTTAACTTATTAGAGAAGAGATTTAAGTTATTTAACTCAACACATAATTTAACAAAATTTTCTGGTGCTGTGCCATCAAGTAGCATATCATGGTGAATATAACAGTCCTGCTGAGAGGCTACTGTTTTTGCCTTTATTTTTTACTGTATTTTTATAATAAACACATGAGAGTCAATGAGCAACATTATAATTAGGAATCAAGAAATATGTTTCAGTAAGGGGAAATTCAAATCTACAATTTTTGTATTCCTTGTATTTTGTTTGTACTTATTAAAGACACCAGAAAATTTCTTAATAACTCATTAGGTAAATAATTTACATAAATTCTTCTTTCCTTCTAGCACTAAAAAAACAGTAAAATGTTACAGATTTTTTTTTCCTGAAGAACTATGGGATGGTAGTTTGGGAAATATGCAAGGAACTCCTGGAGAAGAAAATAAGAAACAGAACGTCATTTTTTTTTAGCTTTCTAAAATCATGCTTTTAGTTTACATGAACTAGTAAAATGACAAGCAAAGTTTTAAGTTTAGGATGAAATACAGTCTGAAGGCTGTGTGCTATTCTAAATCTTACCTGAGAGAAATAGGGCTGGGTGGGGAAAATTCTTCAGTGTAGTTCTGCAAGGTCATTTGGCCACTGGCTTCTTTATCTAAGCTCATTGGGAGAATAAATCAATTTGCCACCATTTCATCTTTGTTCCAACTGTGTGATAGCAAATCAGAGGAGACTCTGGACTTATGAAGTGTTGGGACTGTTAAAGATGATGGGAATTTTTGAAGTCAGACTGAATGTGTTTTGTATTATGGGAGGGTCATGAGCCTATGTGTACGAGTGGTGGAAAGAGAAGAACAGAGAGAGAGAGAGAGAGAGAGAGAGAGAGAGAGAGAGAGAGAGAGAGAGAGAGAGAGAGAGAGAGAGAGAGAGAGAGAGAGAGAGAGAGAGAGAGAGAGAGAGAGAGAGAGAGAGAGAGAGAGAGAGAGAGAGAATGGGCATTTAGGGTCCTCTTGCCACTATCAACAAACTCCAGATGCATAAATCACTTTGTGCTTTGCTCTGCAAGGGTCCTGGGGACTCGAACCTGGGCTGGCAGGCCTTGCAAGCAAGCACCTTTAATTGCTGAGCCATCTCTCCAGATAACCAATGTGTTTATTACTTCTAGGCTAAGATTATGTAAGATAATTGCAAGAAATTTCTTTTGCATATTTTATTTTTAATATATGAATTTAGTAGGATATTTTTCCTAAAAATACCACTTCATTTGAATAATAAATGTGTTCCCATTCAGTATTTTATGTATTTCAGAAACATCTTTTTGGTGTGCACTGATAGGTAGAATGGATTTACTATATTTGATCACTGAATGAAATGTGTGATTTTGACTGTTTCAATTCTGTTAGTTGTTACTTATAAGAAAAGAAAGGATTAAAATGTTGGTAGAACCATACTTTTATTAACTTATGCTTTTAATATGTTATAATGTTTTATAAATATGAGACCAAAAGATTGAATTTTCAAGTTTTGTGAGGTGGCAATCATTGGAGAACAAAAACTAAAATTTAATTAAAGTTGAAGAAATCAGATATTTTAATCAGGAAAGTCCTTGGAATAAATTAGTGACTGAGAGGGAGAAATGGGATTCTGGAGGCCTTTGACTCTGAACAACCCTCTTGCTCCACATTCTCAGCTCAGTGGGGATGAGTTTGCAGCTTTGGTCATTGGGTAGCAAAGTAATTATAAATCCAACTCACAGAATCCATCTTCCCCCAGCAACTCCTCATCCCTTCATCTACTTGGCCCAGCAGAACCCACAGCTGAGAGCTTTTGCTTTGCAGCAAAAAAGATGCAAAAAAGAATTGCATACATCAAGAGACACATTTCATCACACATACTATGACTTTTGATACAAACGGAAGCTCATTACTGACCATAAAATCAACATAAATTGTCTCCTTAGAAAATGTGGTTCACTAAAAGGCTGAAAAAATGACTTTGCTAAGTACAGATGGCTTGAAAGCTGTTTTGATTGTCCAGGGTGGGATGACCTATAGTTAGGACTTCCCTAATTACATGGTGAAGTAGTATTAAGCAGAAAGGATTGAAATGACTCATTGAATTGACTCATTCTAGGACAGAAGTCCAAGTGAACTAAGGCCATGACATTTGTAATGTATTTTTGATCATTGTTTAGATAAAATACCTTCCATTCCTTTAACTGCTGAGCCATCTCACTAGCCCCAAATACCTACAGCTACTAAACTCAAGAATTTTCTGTTAAAAATTGACAATAGATAGTAACTTGACAATAAACAAATCTGAATTTTGATGTAGTAAAATATAAAGTCATATTTCACTGACATGTTCTTTACATTCCCTGAGAAGGTGGTGGTCAAAGGTAATAAATGTGAATATGAAAGTTGTTGTCTCTAAATGTAAGCAATGCATACACTAGCAAAAGAGATTTATTATGCTAATTTAAATAAGTATAATATACTAGTATTCATACATGTATATCACCACCATGACTGATAAGATACTGTAGTTTCAGTTTCAAAAATGCCAAGAACACACCCCATACTTGGGCCTGCCTGATTAATGTCTTTCATCTTGGATTTTACATATAATAAGAAAAAGTTATCTCAGTGGTAAATAATTAGCTTTGTCTGGTACTTTCTAATATGTGTATATTCCATATATAAAGTGAATATGTTGTTTGAAAAATTAAGGAAGAAAGACAAGTGAACTTCAGGAGGCAAGGAGAACTCTTAACATCTGTAAATCGAAGAAACACAAACAAACAAAAGACGGGAGAGATGGTTAAATGGTGCTTCCATTGCAAGTGCAAAGGCCTGAGACCACCTGAGTTTGAGTCCCCAGCACCCCTGTAAACAGCCTGGCATAATAACGCACATCTGTAACTGCAACATCACTCCTGTGGGGAACAGAGACTTGACAGTTGCTGGGACTTGCAAAAGATGGCAAAGTCTAGAATGAGTGAGAAACTCTTTCTCAAGGAAATGTGCAGGTGAATGGGTCATAGAAGACAGACACGCCACATTCTCCTCTGACCTCTGAATGTGTGCATTTGTACACACTTGTGCCTACACCACACACACCATGCACACATCACACCACAGATAAGGAGAGAAAACAGCCATATGTTTTACAAGGTCATGCTTACCTAATTCATGTAGAAAAGATATTTTAAATTCTCCAGGGAAACTGAATTTATCAAGAAGGAAGTTACCAAGAGGAAGATTGCTCCTCTTGCATTTTTCTGCATCCGCAGGATTTTGTGATTTGTTATACATCTACAAGTTACCTCTAATGAGACTCAAGTATTACTGCTGGGAATTTCTTTGTTTCAGTAGAGAACAGGAAAATGTCTACCCATTGTTGATTCTAGCATTTTAGGGGAAATATTTGATATATTTTCAACTTGTGTCTTCCATTCTAATTTATATTAACAACAAAAAGGTACAGACAATTAAAATATGATAAAGAATAGCAAATTGAAGGTGGAGCTTTGAAACACTGTCTGACCTCAGCCTAGCTTTGATGTTTTTGCATTTCTAACTGCTCTTGTCCCTAAAAACCCAGTGAGCCTGCTTAGTTCTGGTTTTGTATTTATCATTTATATTTATGCTTTCTTGCAGGGGCTGAGGTAATAGTGACTTAGGAATATATTCTGTTTCACAAAGTAATTTTTCTAAAAGTTTGCAGTCATTTTTTTCTAGAAATATTTATTTTTTTCTATTCAATGTGGAGTCTATAATCCATAATGTTATGCAACTTGATTAATGACAATGAAAAATTAGTGCAACATTAAGGAGAAATTTTTATAACATTTTTTTCTCGAGTAACAGATGAAAGTCATACACTAGAGACAAAGTAGTTCCCACCAATTGTGCTATTGGGTACATAGGCATGAGCACACACCATTGCTGTATGTACTTTGGGATATATGTACATCACTATGATAAATTCTGTACAACCTTCCTGACCTGAGCACACATGTAATGGACTGGAAAACCATCATCCTTACTCGCACGAAATCTTGTGTTCTCCACATTGTGCTGACCAAATTAGACCCAGATTAGTGATGTCTTCAGCACTAGACAGTGAGATTTGTGGGTGAGGCTTATTTCTTGGTCAACTATATGTCCCTGCTTCTCACTCAGGGAAGTACCAGGGATGAGGAGGTTCAGTGGTTTTTGATGGAATCATTATCTCTTGATTTGATGTCCAGTAACACAGTCTTATAAAAAGAATTAAAATTCCAATGTTTCCCCAAGAACATTTCCCATATCCAGACGTTGCCAGCTCAGCCACTAGTCACTTTTTAAATCCTTATTTATTTGAGATATAGACAGAGAGAAAAGGAGAGAGAGATTGAGAGAAAGAGAGAAAGAGAGAGAGAATGAGAATACAGGTGACCCAGGACCTCCTGCCACTGCAAACAAACTCCAGACATATGTGCCACTTTATACATCTGGCTTTACATGGGCACTGGGCAATTTAACCCAGGCCATCAGCCTTTGAAAGCAGTGCCTTTACCTGCTGAGTCATCTCTTCAGCTCAGTAGTCACTTTTTAAATTTAGGAATACACAACTCATATTTGTATAGTTATTATCAGATTTTTATCTTTGTTTTTCCTAGAAAATATAAATATGCATGACACCTAGGTATTTCTAAACTATCAGTGATAGCTAATTGTCTAACTTGATTATCATTGTGTGTGCATCTCTCTGTGTGTATGTGTGTGTGTGTGTGTATGCGCGCGTGCACGCACACACACCCTGAACTACCCTGTAGTGTTATATGCCTGCCTGCGGTGGCAGAAGCAGAATGGCTGGTGTACCATCCCATCCCTCTTCTGTCTGCTTGTGCTTTGAGCTAGATGTATTTTATGATCCTGGAGCTTGCTTTTGTGTAAGCTCTGGGTATTCTTGGGTCTCTGCTCCCCTGAAGGCCTGGGGTTACAGGTATGTGTGGCCATACCTGGCTGCGTGCATGGGTTCTGGAGATCCCAACTCAGGTGGTTTAAGGCCCCCTCAGACCTACTCATGTTTGCATAGGAAGCACAATTAAGTGCTATCCATCTCTCAAGCCTATGATAGCAAACTTTTCTGTAAACAAGATGTTTCGATGTCTTATAGCCCAAATGTACTTGTATATTACATTAAAGATAAAAAATTAAAGATTTTCAGGTAAACAATATGTATAAATTAACAATTTATACTTTACAGTAAACAAAATCTGGGTGAAGTAGAATTCAAATGGCTTCTGTAATGTTTACTGTTATTTTTAAGTAGGAATATCAATGTGTGTTGTAATATTCTTTTCCCAGGATTCACATTTTTATATAGCAAGAATCCCTAATATTCATAATTTCACATTAGGCAGGTAAGACAAAATACTTATTATTAAAATACCCTAAGTCAGAAAGTAAAGAAAATCTAGAAATGAAATCAGCTCCCAGACGGGCAGCCTGGGTGATGCCAGAAGATGTTGCATGAGCTGCCAGAGGAACCAGACCAACGATATCCTGAGTGGGCAGAAGGCATCTTCAAGTTACACCAACCGATGGCCTGAGAGTGCAGAACATACTGCTATTTGGCACAGACAAGCAAGACAAGAAGCGCCCATCTGTGCAATAGTGGCTCCCAACCTAGGTGGGTAATCAACAGCTGACTAATTGGCTTTGAGATCTGCCAGAGGCAGGGAACCCCTGACTCATACCGGGACCCAAGGAAAACTTGAATGGGGACTAGGGAAAGTCCTCACTAACCATAGGTCCTCAATAAGGCTCCACCCACCAAACACTCACCAACCTAGCAATATTTGTCTTAATAGACCAATAATAATCTCAGTCTCCACTGGAGACTCTGTATTTTTCAGAAAGCAACGAGAACCAGGGACAACCGAACTCCACCAAAGGGACCTGATGTGATGGGGGTCACCCAAGCAGGAGACCATTCACCTCAAACTCACCATCTAGAGCCCTAACACAACCTCAAAGGAAGTGAGATGATGAGCAAAAGAGCTATTCCCACAGCAAGTCAGATAACCTGGGGAAGGACAATGGAGAGAGGCACCAAGGTACTATAATTTTTGATGAATACCCTATGGCTTCTGGGGGCAGCTTTATCCTCTTATGTAGGGGGCCTTCATTAAAACACTTAAAAGTTGTCAAGCTCATGTTGTGTTTTAATCTATAAAATGCTATCATAAGAGTTATATATTTGTGAAGAAACAGAGAATTTATGTATATTCCATTGGATACTCTCCATTGTTTATGGGTTAGACCATATGGTTTTTATTTATAGTTATAGCAAGAATCTAACCCTGACCATCACATTATTTTTAGTAGTAATAGGCATTAAATTATGCAATACCTAGTACATGAAGCCTTTTACAATAATGGAACTAAATAACTGAATGCACATAGATTTCAGTTAAGACTCTTCTCTGGATCTTAGTTCGATACGCTCAAGATATCATTTCCCTTGCTTCTTCCCAAACTAAAAATACCGAGTTTCATATGGTTTTTGTTATATTTTAGGTCTTTTGTGAAAATAAAATACTAATTTATTTAGAAAATTATTTTAAATTTTATATTAAAATTTTAAACTAGCATATGTGATTTTTTCATTAATTGTATATACCAATATTATAAAGGAAGATATTGAAATCAAAATTATAATTAATTAATATAAATATGTAGATATGTAAATGTATATTTTATGGGGGAAAATAAATTTGAGATTCCATAAAAATATGATATCCAAAGGTGTATCTATAGAAAGAAACAAATTAAAAAATAAACAACTTGCTCCAATAATTGTTAGTTTTTTTGCTCAAGTATTTATGTAAGTGTCTAAGTATAATGTTCATATTACTAAAGGAAGACTTTTGCTGAAAAGTGATCTCTTGAGGCAAATAACTCACGAGAGTTTTTGTTTCATTTTGCATAAAAATATCCTGTAAGCAAATAAATTAAAGAAATACAACAAATCAAGAAAGCTGTATTAAAATTATTTTTACATACACATAATGTATTCTACAACTTCTCCATAGCTAAATGAAATCTTAATAACAAACGAGATTCTCTATAAATATTGAGGGGAAATGTTGAGAATATTTAATCTCAATTCTTTCTCTTAAATATGGTGTCATATTGCAAATAGACCAGATTTAGCTTCCAGATATTACTTATGAAAACCACATAATAAAATAAATGTGTTTGTATTTAGCCAAAAAATTTATGCTACACATGAAACTTGGCAACTCTTAATCATTAAAAAAACATTTACAAATAGACTTCCTGAATCTGTTAAATTTAAAGTTAGAAATTTTTTTCTGAATTTTTCAAATTTTAAGCCACTTAGTGGACCTATACCCTAATTTGGGAAAATAAAATTTGTATATCTAGTTTTCAATGAGACATGGTTTGCTTAAATACACATGACTAGTCTTCACTGTTGGATACAGAGTAATCAGAACTTGTTGCATACAGTTCCCAGACCAAATGTAAACATTATATTTATTTCTTATGTTACATGAAGTTGATGGGCCAAATGCAGCTCTGAGTACCACGTGTTCTCCTGTTCCTGAGTTTAGGCATACACCGTTTATCTCTCCTATCCTGTCTCAAATAAGTCATGGGTAAGGCAAAAATTCATGTGGAAGGAGCTTCCAGATGTTTTTCAAGAAGACAAACTCTCCTGGCCTCAGTAATCAATATACAAAACTAGTATTTAATACCATTATTTAACTTTACCATGCCAGACTAAACATCCACAATAAGCACTTCTATTGACAGGGAGAGAAAGGTGTCTCCACAATAGTGTTAAGATAGCCTAATGTAAGTGGATCTTATTTGATTCAGCCAGTATTCTCCCTGAGAACATCTTTCTGGTCCACTATTTCCCATAGTTCTTAGATCTACTAGGAGAGGGACTCACATTATTGCTTATTGTGGTGGTGATGTTTTTTCCCTCTTTCTTATTTTTTTCTTTTTGTTTTCTCCTCTCTGCATTCCATCAGATAAGGACTTTGGAAAAATAGAATTTTCTTGGGAAGATTAATCAGATTTCCAGTGGGATTTCTGTCCTAGAAGGCTGGGAACCCAAAGATCATTCAGCATTCTTGCAGTTTCTTTGAGTTTAGGATGATGGGGCCTCAGGCAATGCAAATCTCTGAAATTTGGAAGAGAATTCTTATGCCAAGAATTTGTATCTTTATATCTCTCTATATTTATTAAATATAAATAAATATACCTTAAAATAATCAGAGGCTCTTATGGCAGGTCATTTTTTTGAATATTAATCTTACAAGGCACAAGTTCTAATCAGCTGTAATGGTCCAAAACATTTCTGTATGTTTTACAGGTTTTTTTTTATACCGGATGAGAATCAGTCCTATTTTCAAACCTTGCTATTCTCAGAATGTCTGGATGTTTTCGATTTTATGTCTACTTGCAAAAAGAATGATTCTAAGTTTATCAAATGTAGGAAACAATTTATGTTAGTAATACTCTATTTCCAACTATTTTGCCTAAAGTTGTAAGTTCATGGCATGCATTTTCTGTGTTTCAAATCACCTTAGAATAATGTATAATCATTGTTACCAGTTTTCAGGGCCTAAATGTAGCCTACAACTCAGCCCCAGTATGAGTAACAGCAAAATTCCAGTGTTATGTTCCAATTATAATTTTATCGTTTTTGCTGTGATAGCAAACCAACTCCAAAATCTCAATGGCTTACAGAAACAAACATGTTTTTGCTGTCTTACATATTATTTATATCTTGCCGACTGTTCAGTTCCACTTGTCTTTTGATTCTAGAAGTTAAGCTGTAGCTACAACTCCTATTTGGGTTAAGCTGTCCTCATTGAGGAGGAAGGCAGACATGAAAAAGAAGTTGAGTTGAATCATGAAATTCTATTCAAAGTTCCTCTTTGGAAGGATATGCCTGCTATTATTTGCTCACATTTCATTCATTCATCAATGCATTTGAGGCTAAGAAAGGTAGTAAATATTTTGAAACAAAAAATGCATATCTACTCCATTGCGTTATACTTCCTGTATCCTAAGACATGTTTTTGTAGAACTCCAGATGGGGATATAGAAGTGGGTATTTAGACAGTCAGACCTGACAGATCTGTGCTGAAATATTTTGGCTTGATACCTACTGTTAAATGCTAGGCATGGCAAGTGGCTTAAGCATATTTTCTTTGTTTGCTTGTTTGTTTTGTCTTTTCTACTTTGCTAAGAGTGAGTGGGACAATAATCTTCATAAGTAATTCTGTTGGCTTTCAAACCATGTTTAATTAAAGAAAATTGTGTATAGAATTTGTTGCCCTTAAGATCTCGGGCTCCTAGGGGAAATTCCCACTACCAGAAAGCAACAGAGAGGCTACACCATTAGGAGCTAGCTAAAATAGCAATGTTGTCTCATTTAAACTGTATTGATCTCACTCTATGGTGGAGATTTTGTTTGTATTTTTCAGAAGGCATTGAGAGAGCCAGGGACAACCCAATTCCAAAAACAAGACATTGGATGACGGCTGACATCCTGGCAGGAGACAAACTACACCTAGCCTTCACACAGGGCCCAAATAAAACCTATGAGAAAGTGATGAGACAAACAGGAGACCAATCACCACAGCAAGTCTGATAACCCATGAAAGGTCAATGGAGACACAGACACTAATGATACCCATCACAAACCAGGGCAAAGATCCTGAGATACTTAAGATCTCAACAATAATGCAGACTCAAAACTCACCCACCATGACTCAGGGAACTGAGTGGAAGAGGGGCAGAAATATTGTAAGAGCCATGGTGGGGAGGATATCCAGAGACATTTCCCCCCCTCAGCAACAATACACAAGAGGAAGGGAAAAAAAGAATGAAAAACTGGCTAACTCTGGTGCAGTTCATACCCCCTAACCTATGGACAGATAGCACCGAGGAGGGACCCCAGTGGGTAGGGGACAGAGAGGAGGGAAACGGGGGCACATTCACAGGATTTTCTCAGACAATGTATAAACTTATTCATAATAAAGATATAAAAAAGAAAAATAATTTATTGCCCTTTATTTCTCAGGAGTTGACAAGTATTAAAGGAAATGGGAAGGGACAGAGGACCAGTGGTAGTCTTTCTGTAAAACAGCAGAAGAGGACAGGTGGAAGAGAAGAGAATATTATAATAAACCCCAAAGGACTTGAAATGTACTGAATAATTGCTGCCACTGATTCAGTGGCTGTATGTCTATTATAACATATAATAATAACCTTGCAACATACTAGTCCTTTGTTCATGAAACTCAGTTGCATGTTAACATGTCCAGGGAATTAGATTGAACCTCATGGTTGCATCTCTAGTATTGGATGTTGGAGAAGCTGAACCATCCTGAAACTCTTTTGTTGCTGTGGTTTGATTCTAGGGGCTTTGAACGTTCAACATTTCATATTTAAATATCTTCTATTCTGAAAATAAATTAAGATGTAGGTAAATAAAATGTATAAAAACCGATAAATTAAATGACATTAAAACTTTCTCTGCCAAGTAAAGGAGTAAGTGTGCTAATTGCTTGTTAAGATTTGATTAATGCCATCACTTTCCTTTTTGGAATGAAATTCACTGATTCTTGGGTGAGCCACTGAGATGCATCAGGCCTTTACGGTCTTCCTCTAATGCCTGCACTGTCTTTCTCCTGCATAATTATGATCATATTTGGAGTGATTTTTACTTTAACTGGGGAAACCCTGCAGGAACAAATGTAAAATTTTTCATGAACTTATTTTGGATGATATTTTTTTTCTAATTTTGGGCTTTTATTCTTCAAATACATGGGGTGTATATGCTACTTCTTATGAGAAAGTTGTGGATTTCTATGGTTTGGACTATATTTTTTAATTTTCTACTTTTAATAATATTTTAGTGGTTTTATTTACTAAAAGTATAAAAGTCATTTCAGTTTCAGTTTAAAAAAATTTTTTTTGTGTCTCCCTCAGTCGACATACCAGAATATCAGATTTGATGGGTCACCTGGAATCATGGGTAGACAAGGGCCCCTTTTCTAGTCTTTTCTTTAATTTATCTTGGAGAATTAACATCACGTTCAGTTCTCTCCCTATCCTCTCTTTTTCAGTGTAGAAAAAGATTTTCTATTTTATTGAGGTACTATTTTGCTGTGTAGTCAAAACTACCCACAAACTAGAGATACTCCTGCCTCAGCTTCGCAAGTGTTAGACTTGTATACAGGCCCCATCATGCCCTAATACCTCGCTTTTTCTCTCTTTTTTTAAATTAACATTTTTATTAATTGAAAACTTTAATACTTGAATTAATGTTATTTGGTTATAATTCTATCCCAGTACCTTCTTTTGTCCCCTCTCCCTCTTCCCTTTTCTTGATTTCCTTCCCAACTAGATCTTCTATTTAGCTTACTTTTAGCCTGCCTGTATGATCCATATCAAAATTTTGAAGAACTTGATATTATGGAGGTCTTGTGGAAGTAATGATAGCTGCTCTGAATCATGAAGTAATGGACACAAAGCAGTAACATAGTGTCCCAAAGTGTTCCTCCCTGTCCTCAGGTTCTTAGATTCTCTCTTCCTCCTCTTCCTCAATGTTCCATAAGCCTTGGAAGACATGATACAAAGATCTCATTTAGCATTGAACCCTAAACTATCACATATTCTTGGCACTGACAAAATTTCAAGTCATCTCAGTAGTCATGACCATGTGCAAAAAGAAGCTTCTCTGACCAAGAGTGAGGGTGGCACTAATCTATGGGAATAAACAAGGTATAAACATTAGCAATAAGTTTTATGGTTACAACATATATTTTTAGTCATCCCAAACTAGTGTATTTCTCTTCCCAACACATCTAAGATTCCTCACCTTCTTAGCCATTGGTTTCAGACTAGGTTTTCAGTACCAGGGACTGATGACTGTTCTCCCATGGGAAGGGTCTCAGATTCAAGCAGAGATGTTGGTTACCCCCATAACACTCATACCACTATTATACTGCTGGATACCCCATGCCTGGCTATTCAGATGTGTAGCATTCAGGGTGGATCCAAAGTTAGGTAAGCCTGTTAGATAACTTTTCTCTGTTAGCAGGAGGAAAGATCTTTCAGCTTAATTCCAGCTTGATTTTTAGTGTCTTGCCCCAACACTTGTAGTGTTTTCAGTAATAAGGTTTTACTATATAGTTCTGGTGGGCAATCAAGAGTCCTGGTAATAGCTCATGCTGTTTTGGAGGCCTTGGGGGCCTCTGTGGCCAACACTGAACTGGGTGAAATCTCACTGTTGCACTGGGGGATTTCCTGTACCAATGTATGGCTTCTGTTAACAACAATGTACATATCCATAGGATATTTCTGCCTTAACTAGAGGTCTCTTTAACTAATTAACAAATAAGTTGGTTTTGATATGGCTTTTTCATAATGTCTTTAATTTTAGTTATCTCTCTCCTCACCTCTTCCTCTCCTCTGTTCCCCACTTTAACTCTTCCTTCTATTTCTAGTATTCCAAACTTTTCCTTTCACATATATATATATATTGTCTTCTCCCTATAACACCTCCAAAGCTGAATCACAGATTATTATATAGAATATACAAAGAAATAAACCTAGCAAATAATCAAAAACAAACAACCCCATCAAAGATGTGCTATGGAACAGAACAAAGTTTTCAGAAGAAGAACTATAAATGGACAAAATTATTTTAGATAGAGGAGAGAGAGGAGAGAAGAGAGAAGAGAAGAGAGAAGAGAAGAGAAGAGGAGAGAGAGAGAGAGAGAGAGAGAGAGAGAGAGAGAGAGAGAGAGAACAAGAATGTGAATGGGCATGCCAGGGCCACCAAGCACTGCAAACAAATTCCCGATGTATGTGCTACTTTGTACATCTGGCTTTATGTGGGCACTGGGGACTTGAACCCAGGTCATTAGGCTCTACAGGTAAGCAGCTTAACTGCTGAACAATCTCTCCAGCTTCCAATAAATATTTTTAAAGATTTCAACATCTTTAGCAATCAGAGATATGCAAATTAAAACTACTTTGTGATTCCACCTTATACCAATCAGAATGGCTGTTATAAAAAGCATCAAAATGTAAACAAATGCTTGAGAAGATGTGAGGAGGAGGGGTTCTTAGTCACTGTTGGTGGGAATGCGAGCTGGTAAGCCATTGTGGGAATCATTGTGGAGGTCTGTCCAAAAACTAGACATGGATATACCATAAAACCAAGCTATTCCTCTCCTGGGTATATGCTCTAAGGATTCTATACTAGAGATACATTCTCAGCCATGCTTATTGCTGCTCTGTTCATAACTAGGAGACAGAAACAGCCTGGATGCCCATCAAATGAAGAATGGTGATGAAGATGTGCTACATATATACAATGGAGTTTATTTAGCTATAGAGAAAAATGAAATTATAAAATTCACAGGCACATAGGTGAATCTGAAAAACATTATGCTAAGTGAGGCAATCCAGGCTCAGAAAGATAAATGCCATATGTTCTCTGTAATTATCTATTTTTATGCAATTTATTTGCTAAAGAGAGTTTTGTAATAAACCTTGAAATGGTAGACAATAGTACATGTATTTTTCTTGATACAAGCTGAAGTCTCTGACGCCATGATTCTGCTGAATTCCTCATTTAAAGTTGATTGCTTTTCTGGCTCTTGGATGTGGGGATAAAGACTTCCTGTAATTATGCTGCAATTTGTTTCAGTCATAAGGAAAACTGACCTAACCACTATAAGTCAAGGACTAAGTCAATATTTTCACTAACAATTGAATAACCCAATAATTTCTTAAATAATAATGCATGGATGGTCTGCACATAACTAGAAGAAGCTTTAAAATATTATAAGTGAAAGGTAATATTATTTACAATATGTCTATGATTTGTGACTGGAGGCATTTATATCTTAGGAGGAAATTAAAGGAAATGCCAAACTATGATGTAAGTTTCACTTCACAGCCACGGATGCAAGGTTTATTAAGTGAAGGTCAGGAAAATATTAAAACCAAATGCAGCCATGAGTTTAGAACTCAAATTAGATTTCAGGAAATATAATGATTTCTTAATGAACCAGATTGTCAAGCCATGGTGTTCCAGATTAGGAAATAGGAATCTAAGTAGCCAACTGCTATAATTCTCTCCGGTTTCTGAGGGATCATTTTAAAACTCATGAGTTGGATTCAGTTCAGAAAACAACAGCATTAAGGATCTGGGGCACCTGTTATTCAGTGTGAGGATGCCCTTTTCAGTTTCACTTTTTATAATGCCAGAGGGAGCTCTCAATGGAATTTTGACTCCATGACTGACCAACTCCATAATTTATGTGGAACCAAGCCATAGGGCTATATTTAACTCGCACTGACTTTACAGGAAAATGCTTTGAAAACACTGTCATTAGAATGTCACAATCATAGTCTTCCGACATCATTTACTTACAATTAGCCCCCACACTTATTGTATTTTAACATACACAATGCTGCACAGGGAGCCATGTGAACAGAAGGAAGAATTTAGTGTTATTATGGCTCCTGGAAAAGCCTTGCTTTTTACCAACATTGGTTCATAGTCAGACAATTAAAAGCAGAATCCCAGCTGAAATGTCCCTTCTGTGTGAGGACAGAGAAATATGTGGCTGGCCTTTTATATCATCAGATGTGATCTTAAAACAATGACCCTGTTTTTTGTTTGTTTGTTTGTTTAAGTTGAGTCATTTGCATCACATGAGACACAGTGAAACCATTGAATCACTTATAATTTTGTGAGTTTTTGTTTTTAAAATATCTATTATGATAATGCTGCTAAAACACTCTAAGCTATTGAGTACATTCAAGCAATTATTTCCAGCTATCAGCGGTTGAAGAGAGATTCAGAAGGTGAATGTTTGAAATACTACAAGTAGTCAGTCAGCAAGCCATGACTCAAGGAATCAGCTTTCGCCACCTAGCTTTCATTTTGTCCCCTGGTTTTCTCACATTTATCAGATTCAGAATACTGAGTTGATACACGTGATCACTGTGTGATGTCCAGGGTCCTGAAGAGGCTCATACAGATCTACTGACCTTCCACAGCTCAGTGGGTCTGCCACTCACTTTCGCGGCCTTCCTGAAGAGGCAAGGTTCCCACACTTTATCTGGAATGTGCTATTATTTTAAGGGAATTCTGGAATCACAGTAGGTAGAATAATTTGAGTCATCTTCCACTTTGTGGCTGTGGGACACCAGGCATATTTAATAGACTGCTTGCTGACTCAGTTTTGAAAGTGAAAATTTTCAATAATTTTCCCATGATAGAAATGTGATAATTGAGTTAATAGATGTAGAAAACTCATAATAACCCTAAGTACATAATATGCACTCATAATAATGTACGTTATTACTACCATCAACCACTGAATCTTAGCATCGCTGCTCTTCTGTTGGAAAGTATTTGCTACATTTATGATAAACTACAGTGCCTCCAGTTATTATTTTATTCCTGTGATCATAAATATTGTTTTTTGCTGCTCTCTAACTATCTATCTTCATTCTATTTTATTGTCTACTTTGAATTTTCTTTTTGCTGTTGTCTTAAACTGTGGCTCATTTATTACTATTTAAATTTCAATGTGTCATATAGCTATTAATTCTCAATTGCAATATCTTATAGTACTCATTGAAAGATTTCAACTTAAGAATTTATATCTTGAGTATTGAAGTGAATGTTTATGAGGATACACCAATGTGGTAACTCTCTCTTCGATTAACAGCATTGTTTCCAGGAGTTTCTAAGAAGCAAACCATGAATAACTAAGACTTTTTTTTTTTGGTAAATTTTGTACAAGACTTTTTTAGTGTGCTTTAGAGCTACTTTGGGAGCTTGCTAACCTGTGATTCTGATTCAGCACCTCCAGGGTGAGCCCAGAATTTGATGTCCAACAAGCGTTTAGGTGGTCCTCATACTCCTGGCCCCAAGAATGCATGACGAGTAGCCAGCACCTAAACTCTCCTAAAGAAATGTTATTTTCAGTGCACAGTATTAGGCATTTTTCTCTCTTCTTTCTTCAGAGAGTGGAAAGTTAGTGTGAACTCATCTACCTTCCTTAGTCCAGAATGAATAAACACATCAACATGCACAGAAAGCAGCCAGTGGTGAGAAACTGACTTCTAATGTGACTGAAATTACTAAGCATTTGGTCTCTTAGGATGATCCTTCTGCTCTGCACCAAATGTTGTCAAGTAGATTGCCCAGAGGCTGCCATTAAGGAGAGCTCAGCTAGAGAAAACCACATGGCTGCATCTCAACCAAGACCCCGAGGCCCTTGTTGCTACAGCTCTAGAACTGTTCCCATTTGGACTGTGAGCAAATCCTCTTCCTTAGTTCTATCAGCGAATGAGGTTTTAGATCCCCCAACCTGACTGGATATGCATCACAATGTTTAAGGTTCTAGCTCTGATTTTCATCTCTCTCACTATTCAAGAACTACAAACATGAACAGTGATACAGTTACATGATATGATTATAAAAATGCCATGGGTCTACTTTTATGTAGGCCATAGCAATTGATTCCTTTATTTAATAATTTACATTAGGCATATGTAGAAACATAGCATAAATGGTGCTATGGCAAACTTATTAGAAATACCAATTCTATTCTCATATTCATATTTTGAAATTTCACATTAAGTCACCATCCTAGAGTCTGTTAGATCAGTCCTAATTTTTCTGTTTTCTACCCATGTTACTAGGGTAGATTATTATGTTTGGAATAGATTCTTTTTCTTCTTTCATTTCTTATATGAGAGATTTTCTGTAAGACTTTCTAAGTAATGTTTGAGTATATTTTTTCTATTTATTTTCCTGCCTAATTTTGACCTGGAGAAGTGTCTTATTTGTGCATACTTGTGTGTCCTAGTTTTATGGTAGCTTCAATATCAGGATTAAATTAAAAAATATACTCTTGTCTTGAGTAACTTTTGGCAGCTATCTGCAGGTGACTCATGCTCAGTAAATAATATCCTGCCATGAAATATGCACAGTTCTATCATTAAAATGCAGAATAAAAATGTATAATGTCATGTGAGGGCACACAACACATAAAAAGTTGATCCTCTGAGTGAGATACTAAATTACTATGGAGAGTCTCCTTACAGGGTGCTGCAATGTACTAATTTAGGAATCAAAGTCAAAGGAAAGAATATTATAGATGATTTGTCTTTTATTGTAGATCCATGTGTAAGCAAAATAGACAAAATATAAGTTATTTGTTTTTCTCTTCAGTTCTACCAAAACTCAGTTGCTGTTTATTTAATTTTCTATTAAATAACCTTTGTTATGGGATTTTAATAATACCTAGATTTTTAAAATAATCATTAAATTTTAAGCATACGGGTACATCACTGTTTTCTATTCTCTCATAGTTTTCTAATGTCCTTTGAAAAGTTGGATTTAGTTTTAGGCAAGCAATACTTATCAAATTTATCAAAGGCTTTCAAAAGATCTTTAAGTTAAGGATACAAGTGAATTTAATGAAGAATGCTCTCCCTTGCTGTGATGGCTAAATTTATTTGTCAACTTGACCTATGTAATAATCCACAGTAATCTTGGGCAGGTCTCTGAGTTTGCCTGCAAAAAGGATTGACAAAAATCCTTTTGGGATTTTGGAGAAGGAAGGAGGTCCATTCTCCAGAGTGAGCCCTTCCCCCCAGTGAATAGGCCTTCCAAGGGGACTAAATATAAGGAAGCTTGAGGGGAAGGGAAATTCTTCCTTCTTCCCCCGGATGCTGGTGCTTATTTATTACTTGCAATCTCATCCTGCACTCCTACTCTTCTTGGACATTGGAACCCAGTTTCCTTGGCCTCACATTGTGGACTGAAGAGCAGCCACTCCCCAGGGAGCCATCAGGCCTTCAGTGCTGGATTGGGACTACTGAGACATCCAGCCATGTGGACTGAACAGCTACTGGTTTTTTCACCTGTGGGCTTGCAGACTGCTATTGTTGGACTGTCATAAGCTACCCCAATAAATTCCCTTTTACTACAATCCATTCTACCAACTCTGTTTCCTCTAGAGAACCCTGACTAATACAGAAGTTGGTATCAGGAGTGGGGTTCGAAACCACATAGAAACTGTTGTGATCAGCATTCTAGTTGCTGTGCAGAAAGAACCCAAACAAAAGTGGCTTGTGGAGGAATGGGTTTATTAGGCTTATGGACTTGAGGGGAGACTCCATTCTAGCAGGAAAAATGATGGTATGAGCAGAGGAGTGGACATCACCTCTGCCACAGTACTGCAAACAATGACTGGAAGTTGTGCCAAATACTGGCAAGGGGAAGCTGTCTTATAGCCCCTAAAGCCCACCCCCAACAACACAGCTCTAGTGAGGTTGTAAAACCCAAACAACCATCAGCTGAGGATCAATCAATCATTCAGAACACATTCATTTGTTTGTGGGGGACACTTGGATCAAACCATGACAGTCCGTTGCTAGCCCCCACAAACTAATAATCATACATGATGTAAATACAATGTGTTCAGCTCAACTCCTAAGTCCCCACAGCTTTCAACTGAGCCATAATACCAAAAAATAAACCCATAATGGCACAAAACATTCACACTGTAAAACATGAGTCACGGTAAAAACAGATTGAACCAATACAAGATTGAAAACAAGCAGGGCAGCATCAAATTCTAATTCCAAGTTCAATAATTCTAATCAGTCTCTTGGAGATTCGATTCTGCCCTCCAGCTCAGCTACTCACAGTCTGGGAAAACTTCATCTGGTGCTGGCAGCTCACCTTGGCAGTCATCCATAGTCCTGGAATTCATTGGGTCTCCATTGCAACCCACAGTTCATTCTCATGGCTCCATCAGGCTTCTATGTAGGCAATCTAGAACACCTGCTTCACATTGTCACTGGCCATTTTTCAAAAACAAAACTGTGTTACAAATCCAATGATCCTCTCCTCTTGCATTTGTTATATTCCACAGAACCAGGTGGGCTACCAATTTGTTAATCCAGGGGGGGGGGACAAAGCATTCAGGCCCCTTACTTCAAAGAGTCTGCATTCTTCCTGTTGTTCCAATGCAGATCACCTCGCCCAATCTTGATTCTTGTAATCTCTTAAACAATTACAGATGAATGGGCAGCAGTTTCAGCCCATAGATTTCCTCTCTTTCTGTGCCATCTCCTTCTGCTCACACCAGTCCATTTCTATGCAAAGCAAACCTGCACAGGCTCCCAAGACACAGGCAGGCAGAAAGCAGCAAGCCTCTCATACAAACTGCTTTTGGCACAGTCCTGACAAAATTCTTTCTCACCCTTGTAAGCCAAACCTCACAGTCCATAGTTCTTACTGCATTCAGGTCTTTCAACTCTGACCAGAATGGTCCATCAAGCTGTACTCACAGCACTGCAAGGAGTCTCTTAGGCCAAGATTTCAAATCCTTTCATATTCCTCCCACAGATCACTTCCAAAAGGCCAAAGCACAAGATTAGGGTTCTAGCAGCAACAGACCCCACTCCTGGTACCAAAATTATTGTGGTCAGCTTTCTAGATTCTGCACAGAAATAACCCAAACAAAAGTGGCTTGTGGAGGAATGAGTTTATTAGGATTACGGACTCTAGACTCCATCCTGGCAGGGAAAATGAGGGCATCAGCAGAGGGGTGGACATCACCTCTTTCACAGCATTGCAAACAATGGCAGGAAGGTGTGCCAAACACTGACAAGGGGAAGCTGGCTTATAACCCCATAAACCCACCCCTGACAACACAGCTCTAGTGAGGTCGTAAAACCCAAACTGCCATAAGCTGAGGATCAATCAATCAGAACATATTCATTTGTTTGTGGGGGACACCTGGATCAAACCATGACACTTGCCTAGGCCTTGCATTAACCTATGCAGTGGTAATATAATGAGGCCTCTACAGAGGAAGAGTAGGGTGATTGCCAGAACCAGGTCTTACAGGCTGTACATGTTTAGAAGAAAGTTTATTTCCATCCACTTTGTTTTATAGGAAAAGGCATTTCTTAAATGTTTTATTTATTTATTTATTTATTTATTTATTTATTTATTTATTTATTTATTTATTTATTTATTTATTTATTTATTCATTTATAAGCTGAGGGAGACAGAGAGGAGTGAGACAGGGAGAGAATGGACCCACCAGGACCTCCAGCCACTGCAAACGGACTCCAGATGCATGCACCACTTTGTGCATCTTGCTTTATGTGGACACTGTGGAATTGTACTCGGGTCTTTAGACTTTGCAGGCAAACACCTTAGCCACTAAGCCATGTTTCTGGTCCATTTCATTTTTATACTTATTGAACAAAGATGGAAAGAGATGCTTAATCTTTTCATTAATTAAATGTTTAATAAAATTAGGAAAATGGAGAAATGGATGCTTTGTCATTAAAAGTTTTATTTTATTTTCTTAGTATACTGAGATTTAGATATTATTTATTCATTATTTTCAAATATTTGTTTTAATTGATTTTTATCTCTCTTCTCCACAATCTTTCTTTATCCCACCCCTTCTTCCTTCTTGGATGCTCCTCCTCCTGTTCATATGTCACATTCACCCATTTGCCTACTATATCTTTATACTTGCTCCAGGTTACCATTGTACTTTGATAGATTTTGCCCATGTTGAGCCCCCACCCCAGATAGATACACTTATAGATATTACCAGAATCTACACATCAGAGAGAATACACAGTTTTGGTCTTTCTGAACTTGAGTCACTTTACTTAATATGATTCTTTCCAGGTCCATCCATTTTCCTGGGAATTTCATAATTTCATTTTTCTGTACTGCTAGATAGAATTCCGTTGTGTACATCTACTATATTTTCATTATCCATTCATCTGCTAAAGGGCATCTAGGCTGATTCCAATTCTTAGCTATTGCAAATAGAGCAACAATAAACATGAATGTGCAAGTGTCTCTGTAGTAGAGTGTGGGAATGCCCAGGAGTTGTATAGCTTGGTCATATAGAAGTTCTATTTCTGACTTTTTGAAATCCTTCCATATTAATTTCCATAATGGCTGTACTGGTTTGTACTCCCAAACATCAGTGACTAAGAGGCCCTCTTTCCCAACATCCTTTGCTAGCAAGTGTTAACAGTTTTCTGGATGACAGCCATTCTGGTTAGAGTGAGATGGTATCTCAAAGTCATTTTAATTTGTATTTCTATGATGGTTACATAAATTATGGCTAACTGTTTTTCATATATGTAATTGGTGTATATAGCCCATTCAAATCTGTGAGCAGGGAATTTGATATACTTTTTATCTGCTTTCCAGAATTGTAGAGTGCAGTGATCCTGCAGAGACAAAATTTCCCTTAAGGTGGCAATTTCATCAGCTTTGGTCAGCAGACCTTGAATGTGATGTTGATATGTTAAACTTCTCTATTGATGCTCCACTCAGGGCAGACATCAGGGTTTACTTACTTTCAACACCTTCAAACACCAACAAGCAAGACTTCTTGGCATTTTTTTTATATCAGTATACCTATGTTATCAAGGCAACATTATTTGCTCGTCTCACATAATGCATATTTACTTTCACTAAATGATGACAAAATTGTCACACAAAAGAGTTATAATCACTATTTTTATGTTTTTTTTTTTACTACAGATAACTTTTCTTCCTGAAGTTCTAAATCAAAGAACTCTTCTCCAATAATTTATTCCACAGACATCTTTATGGATGCTTTTGAACACAGCTACATGCATGTATACCTTTATATAAGCCTAGATAAACACAATATGTTAAATATGTTTTATAACTGAAGGGTAGATTTTAACATGCCTGATAGGTTCAGAGATTAAGTAGGAGTGAAACCCTTCCTTTGGGCACCATTGAGTGTCATGTTTAGAGAGACACTATGGACTTGAAACCAAGTAATTATATCTGTATGAATTTTGATCTGGATTTCTCATGGTTTGTATAGGATTTGGCATTTCTTATGAGTTTCACATATGGCAGGTCAGTCAGACTGATATCACATTAGTCTAAGTTCTCCTGGAGCACAGATTACTGCTTATGATATTTCTGTGCCTACTCTCCCAACCACATAATCAGAGAATGCTTATTACCTCAATGTGATGGTCAACCATCTGTGTATCAGCATGACTGGGTTAAGGGACAGCTAGACAATCAATAAAATGTTATTTTTATGAGGATATTTCAGGAAGAGATTAGCATTTTAACTGAATAAAGAACATTTGTCCTCATCAGTGGAAGTAGGCAACATCCAACCCATCAAATAAATGACTAGAATGGAAGTCAAAAGAAAGGCACATTTTATCTCTTACAAGAGCTGAGATATTCATCTTGCCATTGTCTATCATCACTCTTAATTTTCAGTCTGGAACTTACACCTTCGGTGCTCTGATTCTCAGGCCATTGAACTTGGACTGTGGACTGAATTATGTTACTGTCTGTCTCTGATTCTTCAATTTGCAGACAGCTGATCACGATACTTTTCAGCTTCTATACCTATATGACACAGTATAATAGCAATATAATTTCACATTTTTATGAATTGAGGTTATGACATCAATATATTAAATTGGGAGACATAGCTCAATACATAAAAACTGTGAACCATCGGTAGTTTAGAAGAGTATTATTTAATTTCCAATAGAAATATGTACTTATATATCATACTGGATATATACATTTATATGTTTGGGAAGATTAAGGTAAATATCCATATTTTGTCTCTAGCCACTGTTTTCTGTAAGATATAGAAATCACACCTGTGATTAAATGGAAAAATAGAACTATTACTTGTGTCCTGGAGTTTCCTTCATTTTGGAGGGTCAATGCTAGAACAAAGGTTATTGGAGTAATGTGGTAATTTATTACTTTTTCCATGTCATTTGGGAATCCAAGTTATAATAAATCTTCAGGTAAGCATGAAGACTTTCTACCATTTTACAATTATCTGATATGAAAAGCTGGGCATGGTGTTGCATATCTTTAATTTGAGCACCTAGGAGGGAGAGGTAGGATGATCATTGAGCTAGAGTGAGACCCTACATCAATGAATGAATGAATGAATGAATGAATGAATGAATGAATAAAACAATTCTCTGAAATATATTCAGAAATTATCACTATTTCTGTTAATAAAACAAGATGAAACCATCAATATAATTATATGATTATTTCTTGTGCAATAGTACACTTGTTCTTAAATTCCTCATATTTCTATCCCTAAATTGGTTTTGCCAGTTATTATTTTCACAGAAATGATACCTTTGAATTAAGATTTTTAAATTTCACTCTATGACGCTTCTTTATACCTAATTATCCTTTTTTCCTTTCTATTCTTTGTTGTTGGTCAGATTTTGCAAATATTGGGCATATTACTTATCATTTCTTTACTTTTAAAATTGCTAGTGTATTAATTTCTGCTTTAAAATTTTTCATACTTATTTTTTATGATACTTTTTCTTTTTACCTCAAGATGAGCAAAGTCTAATGTTCCCTTAATGTCAAATAAATTTATCAATTAGAAAATCCTTATCTCTCTGTAAATATATTCTAGGCAAGTGTTCTCCCTTAGTATAGCAATGGGCTGAAATACCTTGGCTATTAAACTATAGTGCTGTAGTAGTCAGCCACACACCATGGGATGAATCTCCAAACCAGGCACAGTTATGGAAGGAAAGGATTTATTGAAGCTACAGATCCAAGGGAAGTTCCATAATAGAGAAAGAGGCTGGCACCCTTTCACAGGTCCAACCAGAGAGAAAAACGCATCAGCAACTCCATACCCACACCAACAAAACAGGTAGGGAGCAAAGGAGAGTTCTTTCCCCTTTATACAGCCTTACGGTGGGTTCTTGAAATTCTATCCCAGACTTGTTGGCTTTCTGAGTCTCTGGAATTTCCTTCCTGCACTGCCCTCCCAGGAAGGGATATTCATTTCTAGCTTCCCTGAATTTCCTTACATCCTGCCCCCTACTGAAAGGGTTGCCTTCCTGAGGTCAAGTTGACAACAAAATGTAACCATCAAAAAGTGTGCTCCTGGGTCATTGGCTGGTAACAGTGGTATTCATCTGCAAAACTGGCATAGCCAATTACCACAGAGTAGAGTGTAAGCAACAGAAGTCACTCCTCACAATGTAGGAGTCGACATGTGTGCACTGCAAGTGTTGATAAAGTTGATTCCTTTGGAGGGTCATGAAGAAGACACTATTATGACCCATTCCTTGGCTTCAGATTGTCTTCTGTGCTGTTACTTAATTTACTTCTTCTGTCATATTTTTTTATTCAACCTTCCCAAAGCTAAGGTTAATTTTTTAAATCTTTGACAATAATGTAATATAAATTACATAAAATGGGTGCTGGACAGATGGCTCAGCATTAAAGTAATTTGTTTTCAAATCCTGAAAATGCAGGTTTGATTTCTTAGTACCCCTGTAAAGCCAGATATACAAAGTGCCATATACATTTGGAGTTCACTTGCAATGGCATGAGACCCTGGTATACCTATACTTCTCTCTCTCTCTCTCTCTCTCTCTCTCTCTCTCTCTCTCTCTCTCTCTCTCTCTCTCCATCTCTCTCTTTCTCTCTGTCTGCCTCTTTTTCTCTTTCTTTCTCTGTCTCAAATAAATAAATAAATAAGTAAATATAAATATTTTTAAAAAGTAACAAGCTAAATCAATTTCTTAATGTCTCTGCTCCAATTTTCCCTTTTTAAAAGACTTCAGTGACATTTATTCAAACCTATTCTATTCCAGTATTTGATGAATGTGGGGTCAGGAAATCAACATTTCAATTTTGGGGTACAGAATACAACTTGTAATGATTGTTAACCAAAAATTGCTTGTGAGTGTATTCTTTAACTTCCAATGAGGGAAAAAGTAAATAGTTTTACAAAGTCAAGCTTAAGCAATTGTTTTATCATCAACTAATATAGTATGAATATTCAATTTGGATCAAAGTTATTTACTTGTATTTTTTCTGAAATATTCATCTTTGATGTATATACTTTATTTTCCCATTATTTGATCCATGAATAAAATAATGCTCTTTTAAGTATTTTGATAAATTATTGCCAGGAAATAGACATTTTCATAGTTTGTACAGCTAGGTCTTTCTGAGCACAGCGAGCTGGAATCTCGCAAAGTACTAACCACGGAAGATCATGGATGGGTGAGTAGCCATAAATAAGAGGAGAGATTTATAAACAGATGTTTAATGTGTTTATTTTTCAAGGGGATTTGATTCCCTGAGTCAGGGAGGCAATTTACATATTCCAGCTGATTAACGATTACCGGGCACTGGGTGACAAGGCTGCCTCTCCATCTTCAGGGAAGGGATCAGTAGAGCACATGTTGTATGGCATCTGGCGTCAATCCTCTAGAACATGGACAAATCAGGGCATCAACAGTGAACACTGGTAATGCTGTGGGCAAACATCGAAAGTCCATCTTGACTTCACATTGGCATTCATGATGCTATACATAAATAAATACTGATATTAAAAACTTAGGAATGGCATGAAATAGCTGTTTATAAATACAGACTTACAGAGAGATTCATTAGAAATTGAGATAAATTAACTCAATTTTTAATATTCAATCATCAAGATTGAATATGATGGAATACTAAAAATGATTAAATATTAAAAATATGATCAGATATTAAATAAGATTGAACATTAAATATGATTGAATAGATGCCCTGAATATTGATTTCTACAGTTGTGTATATTTTCCTGTGCTATCCTAATCAGCAGTTCCCTGTTGATATATTTGGTTGAGTTTAATTTTTCTCTCTCTGTTTTCTACTACAAGCTCAACATACATTTCATCATAACTGTCAAAAAGCCAGCTTACAAATAAGTATTATTTCTTTGCTTTTGAATTTTGACTGCTTTAGATTTCAGTTGGACAAAGAGATCTACACCTTGATTTTTTCATGTTATTTTTCTTTATATTCAAAAGTTTATGATACTTTAGAAAAGGAGGAAACCTTTAATAAATCCTTTTTCACAGCAGACCAGGGTCACAAACCACTTTAGGATCCAAATAGCTGCTAAGGATTTCACATCACCTTAAAGAGAAAGAGTTGTAAAGAAAAAGAAAATAACCAGACCCTAAACTTCATATGATGCATGTAGAATAAGAAACTCTTGTTTTCCTTGGGCTTTTTATTGTGTTGGACACAATAAAAACCATTACAGACATGTAATGAAGGTACTCGAAGGCTGTTTTTTGCTTAGAAAGTGGTTTGCTTAGAAGTGGTTCCATTGGAGGATGCTCCTTCTCTGTGCATAGGAAGAGCAATCTGAGGCATCAAACCAAGTGTTGACATTGCACAGCATTGTGTGGTGATGTCACTGCAGTGGCTTAGAGACTCAGAGCCCTTGGTTTATATGAACTTCCAGTCGAAGACTTTCCAAGCTAAAGGGTCCTGAGGATAGGAAGTCTCTAAGGCTAAAAGGCTGGTTGTGATGTCAGGCTGAACTGTGGTATTATAATGAAATTCCATTATATTATCTAGACTCAAAGAGCCTGTGAAGAATTAGCAATGTAGAAAGTTTCATGTACATGCTAAAATTTTCATATTTGCTTGAAATATTGAATAAAAGCATTGTCATGTTTTATTTCAAATCTAGATATTATATAAAACTGAAATCCCTATTAGATGACTGTACTGACATGGAAAAATGTGTATTTAAATGAGAAACAAGAAATCTTGGGGATTTACATGTTTTACAACTTTCACTCAATCTTGCCAAACTTAAATTTTCTTTTCTCTAACAACGGAATTAAAACTACACAACATCAATGCATTTGCTATGATTAAATGAGGCCATGAATTTGTTATTAACCCAATGCCTGACATCTAGTTACCATTCAATTAATTACTGATGATTTTAGTAATACTAAGTTGAAGAAATAAATTATTATTATTCCAAAGAAATGAGAGCCTGTAAGTATTTACTGTGTATCAGATACTGTTATGGGCTCCCTGAGACCCGATGTCAAGAGATCAGCTAGTCTTTCTCCAAGAAGTCTATCTCAGGGGAAGTGAAGATAGATGTTGAATATAGAAAAAGAACCAACAAGCAATTAAACCACAAAAGAACAAAATGAATAAAAAGAAAAATTCAAAGGTGATTTGAGTTATGAAGGTCATAAATTTGTGTCTCTAATAGTGATGTTTGAGTTGAAGAGGAGAGTTTTGGTGACTACAGAGTTCGAGATCGCAATGAGCTGACCATCTTCAAACCTCAAAGAGGACAAAGTCGGGGAATAATGCAAGGCAGGGAGTGATTGAGAAATTAGGAGACCACAGTGAGGAACTTGGATTTCATTTTACAGTTTGGAAATCTTTGGCAGACTTTAAGCAAGGAAGTTATATGAATCGGTAAGTGGTTTAGGAAGCTCTGTGGGGAGTAGCTTTAGGGGGACAAGATTTCACAGCAGGCCGAGCAATCAGACAGTTATTGAAGTTGGTGTCACCATGGGGAATGATACTTGAACTAGGATGAGAATATTTGAAGCACTGGCTTGGGAAATATTTTGCAGTTAAAACAATTGAATAAATTACAGAGGAGGTATCCATGAAAGAGAGAAATGACAGTGATCTCTTAGGTCTTCTGTGTGTCTGTTTAAGCAAACTAATTGATGGGCTGTGGTTTTCTTTTTTAAATAAATTGAATACACTATGCACTGTAAATTAATGTTATATAATAAATGGCAGAAAAAATCAGCCATCAAAACATCCTCCAAAACAAAGCAAGAAGGAAGCAAACAGCTTATTATGAAATTAACATTATAACACAGAAACTCTATGCTCCAGACACCATCTAAAAGGTTGGGTTTCTGTTTTCTTTTACTTCAAATGGCTTCCTCAAGAAAATGCAACCCCATTTATTGATATTACTGAGACCCTCCATGTCATTTCTTAAAAAATGAAGAGGCTGAAGGTTATTTTTGACTGGCACTTAATTCTCAGGAAATGTTTGCCTTAGCTATTTTTTTAACGTATGCTAAATGTAATTTAAATCATAATCAAAAGTTCTGGATATAAAGCAAAACAACTAAACATTCAAAACATTCATTGTAATTTTGAACTTCAAATGATTATTTGAAAATCTGTTGACCAGTGATATGGTAATGTTTTACAAACCCAGTTTGAATATTCATATACCTCTTAAAAAGGAGATCCCTACCCACTTGAAGAAAAGAATACTAGAAAAAGTCTCTGAGATATAAAAATAAACTTTTAAAAAAGAAGAAACTAAAAATGTTGTATTTCCTTTGGCACCAAGTCCAAATGAATTGCTGACATGGAGGTTGGATGTCATGCACTGTCTGAGATGTTCGCACCCTAACCCTGGTACATGGGAATATTTTGTTTTCTTTGGCAAAAAAAGAACTTTGAAGATGTAATTAAATTATATAGTATACAAATGTAGGACCACTCTGGCTTATTCCGATGGTCTCAATCTAATCACATGGGTCCTTCAGCATAACACTTTCTCTCTTGCAGATATGTGGTAGGAGCTTTGAGAGACTCCAGTTACCATTTCTGGAACCATAAGCAGTTGAAAAGCACATTAAATGTGCACCAATTCTAGGCACAAGGGATGTCTCCCCAAATTTACATGATTATACAAAGAAACAGGGTTTCGGTACAACAAACATAAAGAATGGAACCCAGGCAGCATCCTGAAAGAGAGAGGAAGGGGACATGTCCCCACATCCTGCAGGAAGGATCACAGCTTTGCCTCACCTTCATCCTGGCATGGTAATAATCTTAGGACACATAAGACTTATATTGTACCTGGATTTCTGATTATTAATAGGCATTATTTTAAGCTTCTAAATATGTGGTGATTTGTTATCCCTGTGAGAGAAAATTAATACAAATAGTGCACAGAGGAAGTAATTAATAACAAAAGGGAAGATAAATCTTTGTCTAAATATTTGTTCATATAACTTACTGCCTGCAATGTGCATTATTGATTTTTTTGAGATATTTTGCCTTCATTTTTGTTTTAAAAAGAAAAGTTTGTCATGAAATTAAAGAAAATAGATTATTTTCTCAGGAAAGATGTTGCTTTGCTGCAAGATAGACTTGGTTTGTATTCTGAGCAATTTTTTCAGGGTGTTTAACTATCTCTTCAAGCTATATTATGTGATTAAATAAAGCAGAACATGGACAGGACTAAAAGACTTTTGTCATTAGAAAAGCCACAGAAACATGGGGTATTTTTTACTTTCCATGGAAGTATACACAATTCTCTTTTTAATGCATAAAAGAGATCCCCAGAATATTCAAATACATTACTTTGTATAGCATCTCTGGAGCATTTTGTTTTACAAGTTAAAATAGATTTTTATTGAGAAATGTGCTGCCAGTAAGAGCTACAAATATTTTCATTTAATAAAATTAGCATATCTTTAATCCTAAAAGCATCACTTAAAAGCCTTAACCTGAAATTGGAAATCCTTCAGATCAAGGGTTTCCTTCCAGTTTCTCTCATGGAGGATGCTGCCAAATTCATTTGCACACATAAAGGAAGATACATAGAGAATGTCTTCACAAAATGAATTCAATGAACTTGAATCTGAGATGGCTGCATGCCTGTGAATTATATCTCTTAACTGTCACCATAAAGGCCTCCTGGCATAGCAATGAGGCTTTATGCACACTCTTGTTACTCCCTCTATCCCCTCCTTGCATGTGAGTAGAAATTGTTACAGAATATATACCACAGAAAGTTTTTGTGAGGTGTTAAAACATTTGTTTTGCCTGTTTTTCCCTTTTTCTAATGACATTTCTACATGGCAGATATCAATACAAAGGTACCTATGAATATCTCAAATGTCTACCTGGGTGAGAATTGCTTATCACTATCCCAGAGCAGCAACCTGCCTTTCTTATCATCACTTCTATTATTAGCTCAGTGTACCTTAGAGGTACCTTAGTGTACCTCTCATTACCCCTGTTTTCATTGGTAGGTTTCCTTAAATTTCATACTCAAAGGAGCTGCGTTTCAATATCACCCAAAGAAGCCCATAAATGAAAATACTATATGCCAAGCCCATTGCATTATGGGTGAAATTCCTTTATAGCCATAAATCACCTTGTAAGCTGGGGTCTATAAATACTGTCTCATACTGGGTTTGGTAAGATGTTAACTGAAGACTCTGTTTTTATGGGAAGTACATGATAAATGCTATGTAAACAAATAATTGTAAGACTTTTGGACTCCAAAATTTATTGTTATCCATAACATTTACAAACCCTTTCTCAAATTGGATTTTTTTTCTCAAATTAGATTTTTCCAGTTGTACATTGTGACTCTACATGTCTAACTATTGGTGCCTTTTAGTGGTTATTGCCCTTTTCATTTTGAATAATTCCTCCATTAGAAACTGTTTTATCATGCCATTTCCATTTGTTTTCGAACAATTTTCAATTTTCCTTGTCTTCTTAAAATATTTCCTTAATCCTGAAACACTAAACTTTCCCTTCCTTCCTTCCTTCCTTCCTTCCTTCCTTCCTTCCTTCCTTCTTCCCTCCCTCCCTTCCTTCTTTTCTTTTGTATTTCCTCGGGTAGTAAATGATTTCCTTAGATTCTGAGTCTCTGCTATAATGTTGTCAGGTCTGTTTATCTTGTAAATATCTTTTCTCTATTAGAGGAGACAGGATTTGACTAATTCCTTTCATCCCAAAGTGAATTTACTAGAAGGGAAAGTGAGGAGTTAAGAGTAGCCATGTTATTAACATCATTGTATAATTGAAACAACATTGTAGTAAAATGTCTCCTTAGATGTGAAGATGTGATTTAAAAGCCAAGTGCTGATCTGGACAGTCTTTATAATATAAAGTGTCTGTTGTAAGTGCTAAATGCAATATCTTCTGACAGGCAGGGAAAATTGAAACTGACCCCACTACCCCAGACAACTGTCTCTGTTTCAGCAGTTTTATTTGAATTGCCAAGGGAGGGCTAAATTACCAGGTTTATGCGACCGCCTTTCCTACTGACTTCACAGCAAGGTATTTTGTAACCTCCGTTATTGCAAAAAACATTCTGTGTCTATCAAGGACATTAGAATGCTGCACACAGCAGTGAGTTTAAATTTCAGGTGTATTTCATTAAATTGGGCTCTACTACTCATCAACCTTAGTCTGGCAGCACAAAGGTCATGTATGATGTATGACTTTCTTTTCGCATTTCCTTCTTAAAAATGCTCTTTAGGAGGAGTTAAATAAAAGTTATACTTTAAACTTATATGTTTTCTCAAGCAGTAGAAGAAACTAGGTCACTGCTAACCAAAATAATGTCATCAGATTTTTCACATCAAATGCCTCATTGCTTTTGATAACTACATCCTTCCAATTATAGGGCTGACCTCATTATTTATTTATGTTTCTGATTTCTTTACTGTGATGAACCAAGAAAAAATAACAATAAATCAGTGAGGCAGAGGTGATGACTTGCCTCCCTTGTATTGGAATTATCATCATCCCGAACTATTCAAAACATCCGGGTGCTGTTCCTGGTGCTGTCTTCAGAGTTGACTTTTCAGTGTCCCATGTCATGCTCGGCCTGCTTTGAACCCGCCCACCCTTGGGCTGATGGGAAGTGAATGGGACTGTGGTGGTCACTCCCAGTTCTCGGCCTTAAGATATGGTGCATGTGCCCTTCAACTTTTCTCTAGGCTCTCTGTGCGCTGGAATTGAAGATGTGTCACCTATAGATATTTTGAGAGTCTACTACCTTCAGGTAGGAGTATTCTTAAGATAATCTGTGATAAATAAGTAAATAAATTAACAAACAAACATAAATAAATAAATTTCTATCTCAGTGAAATCTTGGTGTTTTGATGCCATCTTTGTTATGGAAACCTTTTCCTGTACAGTTTATACTCAGTTGTTATGTTGGATGAAAACTACAATTTAGTTTTTCACCAGCAGTGTGGAAACAGAGCTTATTTGTCAATACCCAAAACTCTACTAAGGCCCATGAAAACAGAGCTGGGGCACAGAAGACCACCATTGCCCCTGGTAGACTTGAGCCAAGTATCTTGTTTCACTCATCATCACTATAAAGTCATGTCCTGCTTACACTGTGATTGTTTATAGGCCACTTCTCTTCCCGGATATAAACATCACAAATACAACTAACTTAAATACTTTTACCCCTTCACTCATCCAATCCGTGGTAGCTACAATAGTGCTAAACATGCAGCTCACAGAAAAGAAATATTTGTGGAGTTCATCAATTAAAATTTTCCAATCTTCATGTCAGACATGAGAATTTACTAAAATGTTATCTGACTTTTCAATGCTAACATTTTATGGCAATTAGTTTTAACAAAATATAGAAAAACTACTATGTCATTATTGTTTTATTGGCATCAAAATCAATTGTGAGGGGCTAGAGATGGCTCAGTTGTTGAGGTGCTTGGCTATAAAGTAGAAGAACCTGAGTTTAATTCCCCAGTACCCACATAAAGCCAGAGGCACAAGGTGGCACGTGTGTCTGGAGTTCCTATGAAGTAGGTGTACCCATTCTATCTGTCTTGTTTTCTCTCTCATTTTCTCAGGTAAATAAGTAAAATATTCTTTTTTAAAATATTTTATTTATTCATTTTCAAGCAGAGAGACAGAGAGAGAGGGAGAGAGAGAGAGGAGGCAGAGAGAAGAATGAGCACCAGGGTCACCACCTTGTGGGTCTGGCTTATATGGGTACTGGGGAATTGAACCCGGGGCCTTGGGCACTCGAGGCAAGTGCCTTAACCACTGAGCCATCTCTCCAGCACAAGTAAAATATTCTTTTTTTTAAAAAAATATTTTATTTATTTATTTCCAAGCAGAGAGATACAGAGAGAGAGAGGGGGGGGGAGAGAACACCAGGGCCACCACCTTGTGGTTCTGGTTTATGTGGGTACTGGGAAATTGAACCGGAGGCCTCAGGCACTGGAGCCAAGTGCCTTAACTGCTGAGCCATCTCTCCAGCCCAAGTAAAATATTCTTTAAGAATCAATTGTGAACCTACCCTGGCACTCAGCAAATAGCTAATATGTAACAGGTACTGAACTAAGCAATAGAAACACCCAGTGGTGTAATGTTGAGTGAAGCGAAGGGTTTTGGAGAAGAATGAGAGAGAGAATGAGAGGGCTTTGGAGGAGAGAGAGAGAGAGAGAGAGGGAGAGAGAGACAGACTTAGAGAGCTAGCGCATCAGTTGAAATTAAGACACAGTGCACTGTGATGTATTGTAAGTTATTGGAAACCTACAAAGTGCTTTGAGAGTACACAGTAGGAGTGCAACTGTTTTGGAATGTAACATTTTGAGTTTGGAATGAGAAAAAATGGAGATCTATAAGCTCTCCTAGGCCTTGGCAAAAAGATTTCCTAGAAAACAATATTGAGAATGGCACTTCATGTGAATGCTATTTGGCACGTTGAAGAGAGTAGTTAGTGATTGATGTCTGTTGGAGATGGAGGACAGTTTTGGTGATAAAAGCATCGGATTCCCTTTTGTGCAGCTGCCCCCCCACCCCCTGCCTTTTCACTCCAAGTTTCACTTAGACACATGGCAGCTCCCTTCTCTAAGTAGGGAAAAGAAGTCATGAAGAGCCACAGCCACTTGGTGGGAGGGACAAGGAAACCACAGGGACACAGGCACTTAAAAGGTCACTAAGGGCAAATGCTCACACACTTGCAAATGATCAGAAATTGATTCTTCTCCTCTAAAAATCATCTACAGAAGGTCTGTTCTATTCTAAGGTGGTTGTGGCAAACCTCACTTTCAGGTAGAAGACACTTAGAAGCAACTTTCCTGGAATCATCACCTGTGTGTGCAAGGAGTGTGTTGAGACCATCACTTTCCACTTCTAGACTTCATATAAGGGATGTTTCTCTTTCAGTAGAGTATTATATTGTGTTCTCTTTGAGATCCTACAATATCATATTCTTCTCAAAATTACTGAATTTACCTTCCTGGCTGATTTATGTACTTGAAAATTTGTATGAAAACATGCACTCCATTAAGAAGCACATACATGCATCTGATCCTAGCCTCAACTACAGTTTGTAAAGTATAATTTAAACATTTTCAATGCTGGAGTGACTTAGAATGAGGAAATATGCTTCTCTTTTGTGTGTGCACATTTTTTCCTAATCTACCTAGGCTTAGTTCATAAAAGGAAACTAAAATGTCAAGAAACCCCAGGGAAAATTTGTTTTTTTGAGGAAGGTATGATGAGAACAGGCTGTTTTGATTTCTCATGATCTTTCCGCCAGACATTGAGACTAACATGAGAAGATTTCACTCAAGGGAGAGTTGCTGTGAAATATCTACCAAGGAAGGAAAAATAACATACAGCAACTGGGGATGTACATGGGAAAGTAGAGACCACTAGCTAAATCATGACTTGCCAAAGTAAAAGACAGAAATACTAGATAATGCCCACTTCTTTCTCAAGAGCTTACTGTATGAAAATAAAGATTTTATGATTTCGAGGAAACCGAAACCCATGAAAAATTGATCAGACCTGCAACTCCAGGTCCCAGTCATTGTATCCTTCCCACATTGAGCTGTTGATCAAAGATACCTACAAGGTCCCCAAAACAAGACAGGTTTCTGTCAAAGCTCTGGAATACCCACGCTAGGCCAAAGGTAAGATCCTATTGCTGAAGAAGCCAAGGAAAGACATCTAACAACACCGAGAGATCTTGTGAGATCCAGAATGGTATCCAGTACTCAGATGGTAGCAAGTGCAGTGCCAGAAATCACAACATAAGCTGCCAGGGGAAATTGGTCAATGACATTTGGAGAAAGCAGAGACCATGTATACAAAATGCAGAGTGTTGCCATGAGAAGGCTGAACACACTTCCTTCTGGGAGAGATCAACAGATGAAGAAATGACCACTGGTGCAATACAGGCACCAAAACCTGGGGGAGGGGGTGCATTCAAAGGCTTTTAAATTGTCCAAGAAATCCACTCAGTGACAAGGAACCCTTAACTGGAATTGGGATTCAGGGCAAAATCCTACAGGAACCAAAACTGGGGCTACAAAAAGAAATCCCCATTACCAGAGAACTACAGATAGGCTAATCTCAATAGAATTTTGCCAAATTAGAAATGTGTGTCTCATTTATCCTATACTGATCTCACTCTCTGATGGATATTCTGTTTATATTTTTCAGAAGGCAGTTAGAGAGCTGTAGTCATTCCAACTCCACTGAAGAATCACAGGCTGAAGGCTGATATCCCAGCAAGAGATGAGCCACCCCAGGCCTATCATGTGGGCCCACGTGAAGCACTAGAGACAGTGGTGGGGAAAGAAAGAGACCTATAACTACAGCCAGTCAGTCATCCCAGGTTAAGTCATTGAGACAGACACCAACGACTTTCAACACAACTTAAAATAGAAGCACAGAGACTCTTAAGGTCACAACAACAACAATGAAACAGACTTAAAATTCACCCTCCATGACTCAGGGAACTGAGGGGAAGAGGGGTTGGAAAGATTGTAAGAGCCATGGTGGGAGAGATTACCCAGAGACATTACCCCTCTCAGCTACAATTCATAAAGGGGGGCAACCTTGTTGCCTCCTATGCTATCCATGACCCCTTGCCACATAGATTGATCCAGTGTGTCCACCGAGGAGGATACCCAGGGGATTGGGGACAGGGGGGAGGGAAATGTGAATATAAGCACAATATTTACTCAATCAATGTATCTAATTTTGGGCAATAAAGATAAAATTAAAAATAAAAATAAATAAAAAAATAAAGACAGCACCATCTGAGTCTCCAGAAAAAAAATTAAAATGAGTTTCTTACCAACTGTGAAAAAAAAAAGACAGGAATACAATTTAGGATTGAGTCCCCTTTTATATACATATATATGTATGGTTTTAATATTCTTTCCATATTTAGAGGTCTGAAGAAAATAGGAAGAGGTTTTAATCTTAGCCAGTTTCAGTGACTAAAAGTGTTGAAATCTAGAAAATTCAACAGTTCTCCATTATCACAATAATTTTTCACATTGCCCTTATTGGTATTTGAGGTTTAGGAAGAAAAAATTATTGCCTTCAAAATGTGGTTTATGTATTTGCAACTAAGAATGAATTACTTCAGCAATGCTGCATTTAATGCTCATGGAGAATTTGCTATTAAAATTATGCCCTATTCAAAAAAATCATGCACTTGGTCAATAGTACTTTTAAAAGCGTTATCCAAAATAACTGACAGCAAATGTATTAATATTAAAAGTTAAGATTTTTGGTTTTAGTATTTGATGGCTTGACACTATAGAACTTAATAATAAGATACTAGGTGATGATTTTTATATCTCATTAATTTCATTTTGGACTTACTGTTTCATCAGGAATTACAATGGTATTGTCATGTTTCCCTTCTGTAGTTCTTTTATGGAATATTTTTCAGCTTTAGCATAAATAAGTTACAGCATTCAGGGTCCCAGCAAATTCTCAAATGCAGACTCTAAGTTTCTTTCACTTCACCATATGCCTCCTGATAATCACAGGCAGGTTTCTTTTGTGGCATTCTGGCCACAAATGCAATTTTCTTTCCACTTTTCTTTCAACTATTCCACAAGTGGTACTTTGGTTACTTCCCACTGGATACATTTTGTTTGGTTACTATTGTGTAATACAATGGAGCGTTTACTGACACAATGAAACATTTTCAGTCCTTAACAAGATACTACAAGTTTGATTTTATAACTAGGGGATGAGTATTCAGAATGATTGCTCAATTCTGGACAGACTATTAATATAGACTAAAACTGAATCCACACTTATTGGGGTTATATACGTCGAATTCCTTATAGTCTATTCAAGTAAAAAGTCACACGTTTCCTCATTAATGGTGATAATGCACTCTCTTTCCTTTACGTGCTTCCTTTCTGATCATTACATAGTTGTATTTGGGGACTAAAATGAGACCTTGATCCTCTGTTATACTTCACCTTCTCATTTTATGTTTTCTATTCTTTCTGAATCTATGTAGAATGCAGTGTAAAACTTCAACGTTCCTGGTGCACTTACATCATATCACTAATTGTAGCCATTTTAAGCTTAAGGTAAGAGAAGTAACTGAAGGTCACTTGATAATAACTCCTCCTGGGATATAAATCAGGAAGAAATGGCAAATGATTTAGAGGCACTCTGCAAGAAAAGCACTAATAGTGCTTCTTGGAGCTTTGCAAAGTTGTAAAGATCATCTGCTGTGCTAATAATAGTGGTAAATACAGTGTGTGGGTGGTTAATGTTAGATCACTCAAATACCCTTCAGAAAGCTTCAGGGAGGAAAATGCTGAAAATAAATGGAAGAAAAGGGAAACTATGTAATTGTTTTTAGACTTAGGGGAGATGCTGGTTGGAGTCTTTACTCTTGGAAGCTAAATAACCATCAGAGAAGCAATCATGTTTTGTGCCTTCACCATGGTGCCTGTGTTCCTTCCTGAAATAATTGTGTCCATCGTGCAGCTGGGATTGGGGACATAACCCAGTTTCACACACAGCCTCTGCCGACTTGAGCATACTTGGAAACGCTCAAAGATGTGAAACCACAGAACTAAACGTTCATGTGCTCTAGTTAGTTAAGGAACCTATGAGTAAGATAATGTAAGTATATATGAGCACATGTATATTTATGATTTCAGATGATGCATTATAGGTAGCAAGTATTTCACAAAAAAGGAAATGAGTATAAATGTTACAGTTTTTATATTACCTTGATGTGTTGTGAATGAGAATTGATGTTTATTGGGTTAACTAGGGTATTCGATTAATTAGAAAAAAATCAGTGCTCAGGCACTTCGGAGACCACAAGTTCAACAATCCTATCTAATACCATGGGCATCCTACTTGAGGGGGTGGGGGAGATTTCTAAAAAGCCCAACACCAAGGCTACATTTCAAATAAATTAAGCTAATTAAAGTAGAATCTGTAGAAAATATATCCTATATTTCCTTTTAATGTATGCACACTTCATACATAAAGGTGGGACACAGTATGACATTTATATACTGGAGATCATTATGTTAAGTATTACTACATCTGAACCACACAGATTGCTCTTGTATGCAGGGAAGCTTGAAAATCAGGCGTTGGTCCCATAGGTACTGGTCTCTTTGATGTTCTCTTTGGAAAATTGGAAATGAATTCTTGCTTTTGAGTCAATGGGGCAGACACACAATGCCTGTCACAAGCAAAGCCCATCTTCAAATAGCTACTAAATTTCACCTAAACTCTAAATATCTAGTACTAATTTTTAATTTTTAACATACATTATTAAATATGATTCTGTCCCTTGCTTCCCTTCCCAGATACTCCAAACTAAAAACTCAGTCTTGAAGACAATGCATGAGGGTGATTGAGTAGAACAGTGAAAGGCTCATCTGCTTGTCTTCTCACGTTCCAACACCATTGCTGTAGATCACCCCAAGGTACTCAGTGTGAAAAGACAGAATAAAAATGTGTTTTAGCTAGGCATGGTACTATACACTCAAAATCCCTGCACTCAGGTAGCCAAGGCAGGAATATCACAAGGTCATGGCTGGTTTGGACTATATAATGGGTTTAAACTACATAGCAAGACCCTGTTTCAAACAATCAAATAAATATAATGGAAAGAGGAGGTAGTCATTTACTTACAAATGTATGCTCTTGTATCAAGATAATAATGAATCGAAATCATAAAGTCCTTACTTTCATGCAGTAAGCTCTTGAGGAAGAAGTGGGCATTGTCTAGTAAGAGGGGCCAAGAATGGAGGGGAGGAAACCAAACCCCATGAAAAATTGATCAGACCTGCAACTCCTGGTCCCAGTCATTGGATCCTTCCCACACTGAGCTGTGGATCAAAGAGATATACAAGGTTCCCCAAACAAGACAGGTTTCTGTCAAAGCTCTTGAATACCCACTCTAGGCCAAAGGTAAGATCCTATTGCTTAAGAAACCATGGAAAGACATCTAACAACACCGAGAGACCCTGTGAGATCCAGAATGGTATCCAGTACCCAGATGGTAGCAAGTGCAGTACTACTTGAAGGCACAACATAAGCTGTGAGGGGAAATTGATCAATGACATTTGGAGAAAGCAGAGATCATGTATACAAAATGCAGAGTGTTGCCATGAGAAGGCTGAACACACTTCCTTCTGGGAGAGATCAATAGACCAAGAAACAACCACTGGTGCAATAGAGGTGCCAAAACCTGGCGGGGGGGGGGATATTCAACAGCTTCTAAACTGGTCAAGATGATGTGTTCATTTTCTGATGTTTTCATGACAAAGCACCAAAGACCAGGAAGCTTGGAAGACAGATCTGGAGACTGAAATTGTGAGGCTAGCTGCTGGTTTCTTCTTGGCTTCTGGACAGCTACCATCTCTCCTGTGACTTCATAAGGGTCTTCCCCCTCTACATGTTCAAGTCTGTTCCCTAATTTTTTCATTCTATAAGGGCTGATACAGATTAGAGTAGGGAGATTCTAATAACTTCCTTCTAACTTGTTACCTCTTTAAGAACTCTATTTCCAAAAACAGTAATTTTCTGAGGTACTGAAGGTTTTAGAAACTCAACATATGGATTTGGAATGGGTGATATAGTTCAGCACCTCACAGTTGGGAAGGACATTTGGACAAACATAAATGTTGTTGAGAACTATATAGGGAAAATACTGCTAGTTGCTACTTCGAGGGTATCTGTTTGGATCACAGAATGATTACAAAAATAATAAATCTCGAGTTTGTAGAGCTTATTAATAGGAAGACAAATATAAAATATTTTGAAATGATATATCAGTGCTCAGTGAAATCTATATCAAAATATTTCATAGTCTAATCTGGTGTTTCCCATTGCCTTAACTTCCCAGATTAATCAAGATCATTGTCAGTCCACAATATACTCGAATACTTTTCTGATATTTCTGACTGTATTGGCTTCTTTTGAGCCATATAAAAGCTCTACAGTTGTATGTTAAAAGCTTGGTTGAAATAATAAAAGAAAGACATTTTGACTGAGAAATTATTTATGACATTTTGATTAACATGAGTCACATATGTTTGTTACATACACACAAGTTTTCTATTATTATAATATTCAAAAAGATAGAAAAACATAAAGATGTTGGTGTCAAAGCTCTAAAATAAATGGAAACTAACTCCCAGTTTAATTTTTATAAATTTGAGTTGTAGAATCTTTCCTGCTATTTGAAAACTGTAACATATGGTAAAAACCAAACACACTCTATTTTTCACAAGTTTTAGATATAACACATACTCCAACTATGCATCAGGAAATAATTTTAACAGTTTTTGAGATGTATTCTTTAATAAAATTATGTCATCCTTTTCAGTTTTTTTTAAAAAAATAACATACAATTTAACTATAACAAAAGTACAGAGCATGCCTTTAATCTCAGCACTGGTGAGGCAGAGGTAGGAGGATTGCCGTGAGTTCAAGGCCACTCTGAGACTACATAGTGAATTACAGGTCAGCCTGGATTAGAGTGAGATCCTACCTTGAGAAACCCCCAAAAAGTACAGAGCATAATTACAATTTCAACAAATGCTGATACCAGTTTAGTCATAATTCTATAAACGTAAACAATATTTCTTTTTGATATGTCTTTCCAATGAATCCCTCCCCACTGCTACATGTCACCCCTGTTTTTAAGAGGATCTCATACTTTGATCCAAGCTGGTATCACCAACTTCTGCTAAACTTAGATTATATGTGTGCCCAGCTCCACAATTACTCAAGAGCAACTGCCCTCTGCACCCCTTATTATTTCAGGCCATAATTTTGCTAACCACCCTGCCTTTATACATATATTGTCACCAATTTCCTATAAGCTTTTGCTCATCCTGCACTAATACACAATCTCATGAGTACTCTGTCGGCTGCCTGACAGAGTCAATGTCAAGGACCCATCCTTTAGCGTTTCCTATGCACCAGTATTCCACTTGCAGTAATAATTTTAGCTCCATTAAAAAGTCCCCATAGCTAGAATCACACACTATGGATGCTTTTATGAATGTCATCATTGTTCAAAGTAATATCTAAATATCTATGAGATTCATCCATATCCATGTATATATGCATATACATATCCATGTATGCATTTCTTGGGGGAGAAATACTGTTTACTTTGTGTTACCATTGAGACTTACCCATCTAGAGATAGTGTGTTGGTCAGTTCTTTCTTAGAATGGTGCTTGATGTTTTTTTTGTGTTCACTTGTCTTTGCCTTGTGGTGCTTGGAGTTCAGTTTATTTTAATTTATTAATTAATTTATTTATTTATATTTGTTTTTTCCAGGTAGGGTCTCACTCTAGCCCAGGCTGATCTGGAATTCACTATGTAGTATCAGAATGGCCTCGAACTCATGGTGATCCCCCTTCCTCTGCCTCCCTAGTGCTAGGACTAAAGGCGTGGCCTCCTCACCTGGCTTTGGAATTCAGTTTTGAAGGTACTTGGTGCTCTTTGTGTCTGGCAGAGGTGAGGTGGACTTAGTTGGGTTGTAGTTGAGCTGGAAATTACACTTGGGTTGAACCCAAATGGGAGGCTGTCAGTGCCCCAATGGCGAGGGGAGGAGGATTGCTGAAGGAAACCCGGTACTGGAAGTCAGATAGAGTACTAGCTCCATGGAGGTCACCTGCACACACCAGGTGTAGGGAACAGGATTTCTAAAGGGAATCCCTGTCTAGAATTCAGGGATGGTGCCCATATTGGGTCTGGATCACAATGGCCTGTTTATTCTTTTGATAAACATTTAATGAATTTCTAGTTTGGGAAAATTATGAATATAGACTTTGGGAACATTTTTCAAAATCTTTCATACATGACTGCAAAACCATTTGAGTGGATAAACTCTCAACTGCAACACTGCAGAGAACAACTCATTCTTCTGTTGGATTAAAGAAAGCCTCGGACAGCACATAGCACCTGATGAGCCCTCTATGAACATTTGTAGATTTGATGAAGAAATGACCCTGAATTTGAACAGGTGGTCTGGTGGTATAGTCCCTTGTAGTGTTTTAGCAGGTGTTTTCTTTGACACATGCAATATTTTGTTTGTGTATATATAATCATTGTAAAGGTCTATTTCTCCAATTACAGTGGAGTTATTGTCAGGAATCACTTACATTTCTGCTTTCCACTCTATCAGCTTTGTCTGTTTAACATGATGTCTAAAGTTAACATGATGTCTGTAAATATAATTAAATCTTCATGAATAATACAAAATTATCTTTTTATGTTTAAATTTATGACTTTAGTCTTGGTGATATATGTAGCATGTGTGGTGTGTTTCTGTATAGTGTAGGCAGGTATGTGTGCAAATGAACATGTGTGCAAGTGTACATGCAAGCATGCAAGCCTGAGAGAATGCTGGGTGTACTCTATCACACACCTGCATTGTTTCCTGGACAAAATAATCTTTCCCTTCAGTCAGGCTGGCTGACCAGTGAGCCCCAGAAGGCCTCTGGTCTATGCTGCCCACAGGACTACGATTACAAGGCATATCCAGCTTTTTATGAGGATTCTGGAAAACCAAAATCAGGGCAAATCAGGTCCTCCAAGGCCTTCATACTTGCTTAGCAAGTGTTCTTACTCACTGAAAAAACTTATCCCTTAGGAGTATGGACCCATTTCTTTTTTTAAGAACCATACACAAGATAGACTTCACAGAGTTCAACCATTGGGGTTTAAACTGGCATATCCATGTGCTGCCAAAACAAATACAAGATGTGGAAAATGAAGCACTAATCAAGTCCCTTGAGTTTCATGTAAACTTCTAAAACTGACTGAAGCACAATGCATTTTTTACTGCGATACTAACATTATATAAACATATTTTAAAATTTCTTCAACATATATATACATATTTAAACATATCTTTGCTTTTTATTTGTAAGGAGAGACAGAGGAGACAGAGAGAAAATGAGAGAGAGGGAGGGGGAATGGATGTGTCAGGGTCTCTTGATGCTGCCAACAAATTCCAGATGTTTGTGCCACTTTGTGTATCTGGTTTTATGTGGATACTGGGGAACTGAACCTGGGCCATCAGGCCTTGCAAGCAAGTGTCTTCAACTGCTGAGCAATCTCTCCATCCCTCTCCTTTATGTTTTTAAAGTAGTGAATTTTATGCAATTTTTGTTCTACTTTGTCAGTAAAATATATAAACAAACATCAGGCCAGTTCCTCAGCTGTCATTTTGTGTATGGGCTCTGTGATTTTAGGAGTACTCTCTAGTTCTTTGAAAATATAACAGTGAATGTAGAGGTAATTTTTAATTGTTGTTATACAAAAATGCTTGTGTTGCCAGTATGCACACATAGTCTACAGAAATGCTTCTAGATTAGAAAATTTACTGTAATTTTTTAAACATGGATATCCTAAACTGATAGAATATATTACTTAGTCTTTTGTAAATATCTAGGAAAGTTTATAAATTTGGCATCATCAACGCAAAAGTTTCTGTTTATTTGTTTGTCTTATTTCTTACTGGCTGAGTTGGTGTAGCAGTTACCTTCTCGTTGCTGGGACCTGACCAGAAGCAACTTGAAGAAAGGGTTGATTTTGGCTTATAGTTTTTAGGAGACGTTTCATTATGGTGGGGAAAGCATGGCAGGAACAGAGAGCCAAGCATTATATCGCCAAAGCAGCAGGGAGGAAAGAGCTATGGACACACAGTTGGGCTGGACTAATAAACCTTACTAAGGTCCACCACGAGTGACACTCCCCTTCCAGCCAGGATTCACTCCTCAGACTCCACCTATTGGGGATTAAGTATGAGGCTTAATCACAAATACAAGAGGCTATGGGGGAGATTTTGCATTCAAACCACCAAAGTTAGTATATTTAGGATTGAAAGGAATCCTGTCAGAAGAGATAAGAAATCAGGAAATCTAGATTTCATATTTATATTCAAAGCTGAATAATTATCAGCAAACCATATTTCCTGTGTTATAAAATAAGAGATTGGTTTAAACACAGCTCAAAGATACCCTATCTTTTAAAAATCGATATAGCCAGGGCTGGGGAAATAGCTCAGCAGGAATAGGGTTTGCTGCTCCAGCTGGAATACCTGAGTTCAATCCCCAGATCCCACATTAAAGAAAAAAAAAAGGAAGCAGCAAATAACCTTGCCTCAAGTGAGGTGGGCAGGTGAGAGCCAAGGGCAACATTGTCCTCTGAACTCTAGATTCACACACACACACACACACACACACATTAAAAATAGATGTAGTTATTTATGCATAATTTTCATAGGCTTTTAAAGACCATCTTACTTCTTCCTGATATTACTTTTATTTTGAAATAAAAGTTTTATTTTCTCTTTTAAATAAGGCCAAAATATCTCTTGTCAGTGAATATCTTGCTCGCTTGATTGTAAACTGATTCTGGGGCCATGTGTTATTGTATCAACACCAGTCTTCGTTTCACAGACTCTGTGTAAAGGCATTAATTTGCTTTAGTATAGAATGTCATTTGAAGAAAACTTGCAACAACTCTTATTCCTGTGAAGAATTGACTCTTTATTGACTCTTTATAGCCCTTCAGTCTTTAAAGAAATGCTTATTTATTAGTCTATTTATTTGCAAGGAGAGAGAGAGAGAGAGAGAGAGAGAGAGAGAGAGAGAGAGAGAGAGAGAGAGAGAGAGAGAGATTGAGAATGGGTGGCCCATGGTCTCTTGCCTCTGCAAACAAACTCCGTATGCATGAGTCACTGGGTACTGGGGAAGTGAACTCCTGCCATCAGGCAAGTACCTTCAACTGCTGAGTCATCTCTCTGGTCCTCTTGAGTCTTTTAATTTGCTTAAAATAATTCAATGGTATTTTCATTTTACATCTCAAATTCAGTGAATTTTATGAATTAACAAGGTGATTACTTTACATTGTGGAGGCTTTCTTTCTTTAACACCTCTGCTGGTTTGAATGGACAATGGTCCCTATAGCCTCCCTCCATGGTGATTAAGCCTCCTACTTAATCCCCAATGGATCCCTGGGGAGGTGGAGGCTGGCTGGAGGAGGTGTGTCACTGAAGGTGGGACTTGGGGTTGATCAATCCAGCCACTGACTATAGCTGGCTCAGCCCAGATGACTTCCTTCCTGCTGCTGGTGTGACAAGATGTGGGTTGGTTTGCCATGTTTTCTCCACCATAATGAAATTTCCCTCAAATAAACACTTTCCTGTCGTAAACTGCTTCTAGTTGGGTGTTTGTCTCAGTGATCTGAAGGCAACTGCTATATATATTTTTTATTCATTTAATTCCCTATTGTACTTACACCTTACTCTCTGGCACAGAATAGATGTTTGGTGTATTTTTAGTTGAAAACAGTTGAAGTACCATGAAATAAATATTTTTTTTCAAACTTAAAACTTTTCATCATTACAAAGAATGTAGTTGTTTGTAACGTCTAATCCACATAAAATGTTATTAGTGATTGAATTGAATAGAACTAGTTCACCCTTCCCTCTCTCCTCTGCCCCTCAGTATGTACTACTGCTATAATCAATGTAGCACCATGTGAAGCTCATAATGATGAATGTTCGTCTTAGTTTAGGATAGCTTAGTAAACAGTAGCTTTTTATATTAAAAGTGTTCATCCACCTGTATGCCTTGAAAGGTAAGACACATGACCATCAGAAGCAATCACAGTGTTCATAAAGAATAGATGTTTTTTTTTTTTACTACTTAAAGGAAGCCTTTAAGTGTTAGGACATATCCAAATGAAAACTGGCTTCATTTTATGTACTCATGCTTATAGCTCACATTAGTTAAAGGCAAAACTGCTACTGCCCTCAAATGGGAGAAACAAAAATATCTAGTGACATATTTGATAGTTTTAAAAATATGTTTCCTTCTAAAGTCTTTTGTAATGATTCAAATTTCTATATTTTTATATATTTTTATATTTTATTTATGAGAAAGAGAGAGAGTGAGTGAGACAGAGGCAGGAAGAGACAAGCAACATTAGGTGTGCCAAGGCCTCCAGCCACTGCAAGCAAATTCCAGATGCCTGCACCACCTTGTGCATGTCTTTACATGGGTACTGGGGAATCGAACCCTGGTCCTTAGAGGCTTTGCTGCAAGTGCCTTAAAGAATGAACTATTTCTCCAGTTCCCAATTTAAATTTTGATTGTCTGTTATTTATTTGGAGGTAATTTTCTTTATATCATGCATATTTGAAGTTATTTTCTATCCTTTTTTATGTAGATTATTTATTTTAACTTCACTTATTGAAAACAATGTCTCGTCTCTATCCAATTATCTAGGTTAGTTTGTCAAAGGTTAATTGATGGTAGGTGCACGTGTATGTTGTTTTTTGATGTAAATTTCTTTGATTTTGTGTTCAACTACAGTGTCTCTTATGACTTACAGGAATATATTATGGAGATGAATCCTCATTCTACATATGAAATAAAAGTTACTGTGTAGTTTTGAATTTTACTATCTGAATGACATTTTTAGACAAGTCCTCCACTTAAATTATATCAGCTTATTGCCACTTATCTTTCTAACTAGTGCTTTGTAAAATCTGCTTTTTCTCTCTTGCTTATCCCAAAGTTAAGAAATTTCCTTCTATCTTACCTTTGAAGAATTTTTTGTTTTCTTTTACTGTCACCAAGTAAAAGGCATTAAAACTCATTTTCCCAATATGGATGTCTGATAGTCTAAACAGATTTTCTGAGACAATTCTTTTTCCTCACTTGAGTAACCTGGCACATTAATCATGAATCAGGTAAGCATGTCTCTGTGGGTCCTTCTAGAATCTAGACTCTAATTTTCCTCCAGTTGTTTGCTTGTCCTGTTTTCATTTGCTGCAGCATTGTACAGTCTTGACATCTGTGTAATAGGATACACCCTCCAATTCTGCTCTTCAAGTTTATCTTGGCAGGGTTTTTTTTTTTGCCCTTTGAGTTTATATGTAAATTATAAGCTTGAGCCATCTATGTTGGCTTATAATGTATTTCAATATCAGCTTTCATAATTCATCTAACTTTTTCAGTGCTAAAACTAGCCAGGTTGAAAAGTCTATTTTATTTGACAAATTACTTTAAATATCGATATGAAACACTCCAGTTATTGGCATTGAAACAGAGCCCTTTAAAAATGTCATGAAGAAAAGTGACTTTTATGTTTGAAAATGGTACGAAATTTGCAAAACTTTCTTAACATAAAAGTAGTAAAATATAGAGCATGAGCAACAATGTGTGGATGAAGGGAAGAGTTTCAATGGACATGGCCCATCTTAGTGATCATCCGAATGTCCTTAGGGAGTGCTGGAGGGCGGAGCAGTGCTACGGGGTAATGGGCTGCTGTGGCATCTAGCAGGTGATGGCAGGGAAGCTCACTGCAGACCATTTGCAAGCTAGCATGCTTGATAGCTATTATCATTTATAATTTTATCATCGCCATTCTCAACAATGAATGATTGTCATCATGCCTCCTCTCATGTAGCCTTCAGAGAACTGCTTCAATTTTCTGCATTTAGTATTTTAAAAATTCTTCTAAAAGCATTTAGAAAACATAGGAAACATTTTCCCAAGGATCTTGGATCTTAACATAGGGCTTCTTTATAGAAGGCAATGTAACTCAGACTGACAGATGTTTTCATCAGTCTGGACAGAAGTAGTACTTTTTTTTTTTTTTAAATATTTTATTTATTCACCTTCAAGCAGAGAGATACAGAGAGAGAGAGAGAGAGAGAGAGAGAGAGAACCAGGGCCACCACCTTGTGGGTCTGGCTTACGTGGGTCCTGGGGAATTGAACCTGGGGCCTTGGGCACTGGAGGCAAGTGCCTTAACCGCTGAGCCATCTCTCCAGCCCAGAAGTAGTACTTTTTGAAGTATGTCAAAAGGTGACTATTGAAGAGACTCCTGTACAGCAAGAAACAGGTGAAGAAATTCTATATCTGAGCACTGTTTTGCTATAGACAAATTGAATATTTAATACCCAAAGATTTAATAGATTATCAAATTCAGAATCTTTAGATTACTTCAGAATTTAAAATGTTGAATTTTTCATTCATTATTAATCATTGTCTTTAGTTCTGTTTTTGAATTGCTTCAGTGTGTGTGTTTTTTCCCTTCACCTTTATATCTTCACCTTCGTCTTTTATCCTCATTAAGGGCTGTCTGGTTTGTTCCTTCATTTAAACTTCCTGGCCTGGTGGCTGCTGAATCAGTCTGTGATGGATTCCAATTACATAGTCACCAGGCTGCTTTGAAGTGTGAAGGCCCTGGTTTCCTCCCTGCAATTAGGTTCTTCTCTCTGAAAGAGGTGCAGGAGTTTATTGTCTAATCCACTCTGGGCTTTCTCTAATGAGCTAGTAAAAAAAAAAGAATCTCAACGTAATAAAACAGTACCATTTTGTTTTTGTTATAGTCACCTTAAAAACAAATCAGAACAGTAGTCATTTCCACCTAGCTCCAAAGATTCCAAAGGTAACCAGTTGGCAACTCCAGAAGCTACCTCCAAATAAGCCGTGCCTTTGGGTTGACTGGATATAATTTCATGTCTGCATTTACTTTGCTATTTTTAAGCATTCATAGTTTCCTGCACAATATGATGTCTTTAGAGTTTCAAATTATTGCTGGTTATTAATGTGATTGAGTCACATAATTGTATTATAATTGATAATTTGTTACTTTATTAGAAATTTCTTACATTTTCTTTTTTCCATTCAGTGACTATGTTTTCTTGGCATTTTATATTATTTTATATGAATAGGTGATAAGTGAAAAACATACATTTTAAAGTATATATACAGAAAAATATAGTATCTTTCACTTGTTCTGAGCCACTCAAATCCCAGCAGAGACAACTGTTATATTCTTCAACTTCTAGAAATACTAAAAACATTTATAGATAAATACACATATATGTGTATACATGGGACTTTATATCTTGCCTTACATTATATAATATTAATGAATTCTTATTTTCATATTTATACCTATAGACTTTCTCCAGTATTTCTTTATATGATTGTTCATAAAATATTTTTATTAGTTCCTTACAATTGGAATTTATGGTGATTCCTCGTATTTTGTATTCAAATGATATTGCAAAGAAAACTAGTCTACAAGTGTTTACTTGATGTGTGTGTCAATTTGTGTATATGAAACTCTCTTGGGAGTTTTGCTGATAAATGGATATGTGTACATCGAATTCTCATGGAGAATGAACCCCTTAAAGATGCGCCAACATCCCCATTCCCATCTTTGCATAATTATGCCTGAGGTCACATGTCTTCTGTGCCACCAATTTTAATAAGTCAAAAGTAAAATCATTTCCCAATTTGAACCAGAATGCAGTTTGCATTATTGTTCCACTTTGAAGAATCAATTGTATTTCCTGTTATTTATGATACATGCAATAATATAGTCTAGGAATCACAGAACTGTACACAAAATTCATTTTAAAATTTCAGCCTTCGGATAGGAGCTGTTCAAGATTTGAAGCTAATCCACTTTCCTTTTCCTCCAGTTTCTCACTCTGAATGGCATTTAATTATTCTGGGGTTTTAGTAAAGAAACAAAAGAAAAACAAGGAGCAAGATAGTCTTACCTCAATGAAACAAGTTGAGACCATGTTTGCCTTCTTTAGATGAGGCGATGGCAAGTGCTGTGCTGCAATATGCTTTCATGGGTATCTCAGGAGTATGTGTGCGTTTATGGGTTTCTCTGGTATATGGATGCATTTATTGATTTCTCTAGAGTTATGTGTACTTTTATGCCTTTCTTTGGAGATCTTGTGTTGGGAACCTTAGAGTGCAGTTGTGTAGGCGTAGCATGGTTTTTGTGCTGTTGATAATTCAATCAAATGTCTTTTGTCACTGAGCCATAGCTCCACCCCCAATTGCTGCTGATTTAAACTGTAATATCAGATGCTCCCACTTATCTGTCAGGCTCTACCAGGAGCCTGGTAGACCTTTCCAAGTGGTTATCTTGGGTAGCCTACCTTAAAAAAATATCTAAAATTGGCTCTCTCTGAATCCGTGCCTGTTCTCACAGCGGCAGCAGACACAGTTGATGCTCAATGGACAGATGAAACTCCCTCGACAGTACATTCTGTGACCACACTCCTAAGTATTTGCTTAAGATTATCTCATCAGCAGACCTACCTCTTTTCCCCTGGCTGGTTCTGTTCACATGTGTTGGAGTGAAACATCAAATTCCATGAGTCCCTCACAACTCCATACCTAAGTAATTCTCTTTACTGACTTCTTAAACCCAAGACCTCAGTCAATTTGTTTGCTTCAATTACGGAAAAGAGGATGAGTTTGCAGAACTGACTTCACAATTTCTAGAAGGTTAACTTGGATATTTATCATGTTGCTTTTAGCTTTTTGGTGTGTTGAATGAACAGAAAAACTTATATTCCGCATCATCATGATACATTATGATTGGTGGAAAAATAAATACAAACTGAAACATGGGTTAAGGAGATAGTTCAGGTGGTAAAGTGCGTGTTTTATAGCATGACAGAGTGAGTTAGATTCTGAGAACCCGTGTTTTTATTTTATCTTTTTTTAAGCAGGAGTGATGGCACCTGTTTATAATCTTGGCACTGGCAATGCAGAGAGGCAGATCCCTGAGCCTCACGGGGTAGTAAGTCTATCCTAACTGGAGAGCTCAAGGCCAAGGAGAGACCCTATCTCCAGAAATGAGGATGGTGATCCTGAGGAATGAAGCCCCAGGTTGTCCTCTGGCCTACAGTCACACTCACATGCACACAAACATATAAATGCACACATATGCACATACATTCACTCGTGGGAACACACACATACACACACAACCAAAACGCTCAATAATTGAACCCAAAAATAACAAAACATAGTTCTCTCTTTTCTTTTTTTAAAAATATTTTTAATGTTGCGAGCTTAGAGGTCCTTGTGTCGAAAATCCTTGGTTCCTGTCTCAATGGCCTATCCTGTGTTGATTGAATGACTGTGGTTATAGGTCCCTTGTTCATCATTCATTGTCTGCTGAGTTCCCTATGGATCCTCCCTGATATGACTGTGGTGGCTCCTCTCTTGTCAGGATCTCATCCATCGGCCTAAGGT
>PVHP010008804.1:0-17516 GCA_004024765.1 Zapus hudsonius
AAGAAAGAAAGAAAGAAAGAAAGAAAGAAAGAAAGAAAGAAAGAAAGAAAGAAAGAAAGAAAGGAAAGAAAGAAAAGATAACAAAAGAAAAGAAAACAAGATAGTTATTCTGGGGTCTCTTGCATTTGAACTCCAAATGCATGCACCACTTTGGGCATCTGGCTTTACATGGGTGCTGGAGAATCAAACCCAGGCTGTCAGGCTTTGCGAGCAAGCACCATCAATCACAGAGCCATCTCTCCAGCCCTGTTTTTATCTTTTAGAAATACATCTACTTGTTTATTTGTGGTTATGATTAGAGTGCTTATTCATATTTAATGTAGAAGCTGATATCAATGGGCTTAAATTCTATATGTGAACATTTGCTTGGTCTCTGAACCAATAGTGCTTGGGTTTTTAAAAGGGAGGGTCTCGGAGATTCTTGACTTGCTTAGTCCCAGTAAACCTGATCCTTTTGGGGTCTGTTTTGAAAAATACTATTATCAACTGTCTTTCAAATCTATTTTTGTGGAAAATGGTGATTCTTGCTCTTGTGGGAATTCCAAGCGATTGATTTCTTGGAGGTCTTGTAATTGTTCTCTGTCCGAAATTATTTTATGACCCAAATACATGTATAAATTGATAGCCAAAGGTTCAAGAACATTTTATCTACTGAGGTTCACGACTCTTAACTGACAATTATTCCTCTCAGTACTCGGTCCTCAGAGCACGGCTGCTTTGGTCTCCATAAATGACAGTCTGTATCTCATAAAACTCATGGGAACAGAAAGCTCTGCCTGGCTTTCTTGGTTCTGGGTCACAGTAAAGAACTGCCTCCAGGCAACCAGATAAAGCAGCCAGGAAGATTCAACTTGGTTTCTGTCCCTCAGGATTGCTGACCTGTATATTTGTTGTCTGGGACGTGGAAAAAGTATTCCACATTTCCTCAGTTTTTCTACTCATGACAGTGAGAAGGCAATTTTGTCTTCACAACTCCCTTGTGACTGGGATTCTTCCTCCATCAGCTTAGAGGGAGTGGGATGGAAAAGTGTATGTTTCAGTAGAAACTCGCATACATTCCAATCTTAGAAGCATGAGTGGAATGTTCTGGAAAAGTGTACACTTTGGTGGAAACTCGCATACCTTCCAATCTTAGAGGCAGCAGGATGTTCTGGGAAAATGGAAACCCACACCCATTCCAACATCAGATCTGCAAAGTGTGCATTTTGTGAGCTTAATTATTTAGCTTCACTTTATAGCTGTGGTTAGAAGAGTAGTTAGTGAGAATCTGGGGTAGAGATGAGGTCACACCCAGTAATCTGTCACTCTTACATCCTCTGTTTTTAGGCATGATTCATGAAGACCCCGCAAGCCTCAGTTCTCTCGCTTAAATGAAAGGTGTCCTTATTTGGGGATAGTATGCAATAAAAAATAGTGCCCATGTTTTCAGTATCTTAAGTTCATACCATGAAAGAATCTAGAAGATTAAGGTGTCCTCTACTTGAAGAGAAAACCCAAGTCAATGGTCCATGCATTGTTGCGATCATCTTCTTGTTGCTGGAACAAAGTACATGACCAAAAGCAGATGGTGGGAGGGAAGTTTTTCATCTTGGTTAACAGACACGAGAGGAAGCTCTGTCATGGCAAGGGAAACGTAGCAGAAGCAGAAGCTGGACATACCTCTGCCACAGCAGGTGGACAACAGCAGCAAGAGATTGAGCCAAATTCTAGCAAGGGGGCACCGGCTATAACACCCCTTACTCGCTCCCCACAACACACCTCCTAGAGCAAGGCTCTGCCTCCCAAATTGTTATCATTGAAACCAAGCTCAAAGCACTGGATTTTATGGGGGACATCCAACTCAAACCACCATATGAATATTTCAAATAGCCCATTAATTGCAAAAGCCTTCTGTCTCCAGAAGAGCAAACAAAGAAACTAAGCTCTCACCTATATATTTTATTTGTATTTTACCAATATATATATATATATATATATATATATATATATATATATATATATATATATATATATATATGAGGTCTTAATTCAAGGGTATATATTCCTCTTAGAGTCTAAGGCAGTGTTTGATGATTTTAGGGACAGAAAATGCTCCCTTGAGCTATAACTTATTCTGGTAGATTCTGCTAATGAATTCATTTAAAAGAAATCGACATTAATCACAACTTTTGAGTTACCCAACTGTTTCAGTCATGTTGATAAGCTGAAAACAAGGACAGCATTTGTTCTGGGCTTGTTTTTAATCCTCTGGTATTTATTTTGCCAAATGTCAAGAGCATCCTTACAATCACTGTGCTGGTTGTTTCTTCAACGCAGATTTCACTGAGGATGAAAACTCTGAAGGATTATTCTCTTGTCATTCCTCTTCATGTTTAAACCTGAGCTCTTTACAGGCTGACTCTCAGCCTAGCTGTCAGACTGCCCTGTCACAAATCCCAACTGCCTTCAAAGCTCAACTGCGTATACTTTTCACTTCATTGTTTGACAAATGTTCCTTAATCACAAGATAAGCAAGTCCTTTACTAGAACAACAAAATATCTCTGTTGGCCAGAAAATATGCCTCTATTATTAGAGAGGGATAGGAAGACTAGCAGATAAATAAAAATTCTGTTCAGGGCTGAAGAAATGGATCCATGAGTAAAGTGCTTCTCAGCCCAAGTGTGGGTACAGAGTTCATATAAATGCAGAGTTGGCATGGGGACCCACCTGTCATCCCAGTTTTAGGAGCTGATGACAGGGGATCCCAGGGCAAGCTGGTTAGCTAGACTTGCCTAACTGGCAAGCCCTAGAATCAAGTGAAAAGACCTTGCCTCTGTAAATAAGCAATTTGACAAGCAATCAAAAAAGAAACTTGACATCCACCTTTGGCCTCCAGGCACAAGTGTTAACACACAAGTTCACCTCTATATGTGTGCCATAAACTGCAAAGATAAAAGCATGCCCACGCACGTGCACACACACGTAGACACACACACAGCACATACGCACAAACATATAAACAAAAAGCCAACTCTTAAAATTGCTTTCCATTTCTCATAGACTACTATATGTATTTCTCTCCTGGATCCATGCAATTAACTAATTGAAAGAACAATAAGAGGAGTCAAGTATCAAAAGGAAAAATATTATGACAAAACATATGAGAATGAAAAATAGAATTCAATGATGAGTTTTAGACAATCAAAGCAGAAGGATCACGCGAAGATTTAGGGAGGAAAAGAGCGGCTCTGCTATCCTTATTTGTGTCATGGGATTTTAAAATGGATGTCTGTATTTCAAGTATAATTTTCAATTTTCTCAGACTTTTAAAATTCTATCAAAGGGCTGGAGAGATTGCTCAGTGGTTAAGGCACTTGCCTCCAGTGCCTAAGGCCGTGGGTTCAATTCCCCAGGACCCACATAAGCCAGACCCACAAGATGGTGGCCCTGATGTACTCTCTCTCTCTCTCTCTCTCTCTCTCTCTCTCTCTCTTTCTCTCTCTCTCTCTCAAAATGAATAAATAAAATATTTTTTAAAATCCATCAAAGACGGGAGAATGTGCATCTTTAGAAGACAGATGATTTATGGTACTAAGCGGAGTTATTCAGTAGAGAAATCTGTAGACTAATGAACAAAATTAAAACCACAAACAATGAAAATCATTAACACAAAAACTGCCCCAAACTATGTGAAAGGCAGTCACTTCTTTTCCAAAACATAGAAACATCAAGCATCCTTGCTCAGAGATTTGTCAAACTGACAATGATGATGACCCCTCACAAATAATTATTGAGATTCTGTTTTGTAAGATGAAAGACTTTAAGAGATGGATGATGTGGCTGACATACCACAATATGACTGTACTTAAGACCACTTAACTATGACCTTAAAATTATTAAGATGAGATTTTATTTATTTTAGCACAATGAAAACATTTTACATGTTGTATAAGGGAAGATGTATATGAGAAGAGAGCATAATTGTTAGAAAAGTTTATGTTGGAGATTTATCAAAGAAAGTTAAAATTTAGACTGAACAAGGCACATTTCATTGATGGCTTACTAATTTTGTTCAAGGATCTAAATGCATCTGGGCATGGATTCTAATGCTATTATCTTAGAATTATCTGCAGTTCTGTGTCTGTGAATGGGTTCCCCAGCCCCATAATTGATTCAATGTTCTTTTAAAATGACGATTGGTCAATAATTATTAAAGATACTTATTAGATCAGCTTTCCCTTTGGGGTTATTAATTATCTGCCTTTGAAACACAAATAACCGGGGGCCCAGCAGCCATTAAGAACTAACCAGAGAAGAGAATTCTGAGAAATAAATGACTGGAAAACAACTCCCCTCTCCTGATCCCAGAGTCAGCTCTCTCTCTCTATCTCTCTCTCTCTCTCTCTCTCTCTCTCTCTCTCTGAATAAAAGCTATTGTGAGGCCATTGGAGTCTCTGAAAACAAGAAAAATGTGTCATCTTGGACTGGAGAGATGTCTCGGTGGTTAAAGGTAGTTGCTTGCACGGCCTGATGGCCTGGGTTTAATTCCCCAGCACCCACATAAAGCCAGATGTACAATGTGGAGCATGCATCTGGAATTCATTAGCAGTGGCAAGAGTCCCAAGTGTGCCCATATTCTCTCTCTTTCTCTCTCCCTCCTTCCCTTCTCTTTCCTCTGCCTCCCCCCTTTCAGATAAAAAAAAATAAGCATCTTTTTAAATGTGTGCTCTCTGCTGCTTTCCAGTGGAAGATCAGGATAAAGTTCCTTGCTGAAGGGGCAGCAAGCTTTTAGAAAACAAGTGGAAATCCTGAATAAAGAAACATGAAAGGCTGTTCTCCAAAAACAGCCAAATCAAAACTCTCTGAGAAATACAAACTAAACATGAGCCAAAGCCCTTTTGTAAATTAATGGTTATAACTTAATTAATTGGACAAGCAGAAAAATGTTACAATGCTTAAAAAGGAAACCCAAGTCTCCCACATTCATAATTAAAGAATGCTGAAATGTATTTACACAAGGATGTAAAACAAGTCAATCTTCTCAGGGCCACAACTAAGTGCGTTTCATCAAACTCAATTTGCATTTCTGCGGACAGAAATCATTTACATTGATCTCTGTTTCCTACAAATTGACATCAATGTCTGTGGTGTTATAAAACAATCTCAGAGACAAAGGTAGAAATAACCCAGATGGAAGAGTTAGGCCTCTTGATATATTTAACAGTATTTCAGCAATCTTCCTTCACAATATATAAATGCAAATAGTTAAATATAAACTGGACAAGGTCTCCAGGAATGCACAGAGCAAATGTGAATCTAATCCTCAAAACCAATGGGAAGCACCATCATGGAAGTTCTAATAATAACATAGAACTCAGTAAGAAACTACTTAAGAAGATCAAATGTTGGGCCTTTTATATATAAGTTGTTGAAATTTCTCTTCAGGTGCAAGAGGCCTACACTTATTTAAAGCGCTCATGTGGAGATGTTACTCAATGGGAGGTGAGAGCTGTCATCTGTAGAAGTCACATCAGCATTGCAGATTCGGCAGATGGGTGACATTCTTATGTCATGTGACTATAAAAGTCCCCAGTAACATTGTCTACTGTGGGATTGTTAGGACATCCTGTGGACTGGGCCACAACCCCAGGCACGGTCACTCACACTTGGCTGGCTTGTGTGTCAAGAGAGGCCAGTGGGTTTCTGCTGCTGTTGTTCAGGGATTGGTTTGGTTTAGTTTCGTTTGCTTCTTTGGTCCAATTTAAAAATTTTTTGACATGAAGAAAATGAATAAAGCATGGCTGTCATATCACGTTTGGAAGTTGTTTATCTTTCACTCGTCATCTGTCTCAGTTGGTATCCAGGTCATCTCAGGAGTCTGAATTTGGGAAGGGAGACTAATTGGACACTGAGCAGTCTCGGGAAAGAGACAAAGGTGATCTTGTTGCATGTGCCTGTGAGATTTGGGAGAAAATCAACCTAGAAGACTCGGGGAATCGAAACTATTACATTTACAGCTTATGCAAACTGGAATAATTTGAATATAGCTTCTGCTGTTTAAAAGATGCCAATATTGAGTGCTATGGCATTTACCATCAGGGAAATGAGACTCAGACACAGATGGGCTTTCAGGGAACAAATCTTTAAATTTAAAGAGCTCTGAGAATAATTGCATAGTTTTGTTGTCAGGAAATACATCACAGTCTTTCAAATAGAGCTTTTGTCTGATATAATTACACCTTTTAGAGACTGTTGCAAAAAATACTGACGCGTGTCTTTCTCCATCAGCATTATCGTCATAAACATTGAAGTATATTTATTAATCCTCTTGTGTGGGCTGCAGGAAGAGGAACTATTCAAAGTAACACAAATAAGAGTCCTCCATTTTTTAAAATTGCCATATAATTATGAAACTTGATATTTACATCCCAAGAAATTAAAATAAGGTAATTTATATATCACATGTATTATATATAATTCTTATATGCATTATCTCTATCAATCAACATACATTGTGTTGCAGTCAGCCACACGTCGCTGGGATGAATCTTCAAACCAGGCACAATTTGGGGAAGGTAAGGATTTATTGAAACCACAGATTGAGGGGAAGTTCCGTAATAGCCAAAGAGGCTGGTCCTCTTTCACAGGTCCAAGCAGAGAGAGAATCCCATCACCTACACCATACACACAGAACAGGGAACAGGCTAGACCAAGGAGAGAATTTCTTCTCCTTTATATAGGCTTAGGTTGGGGTCTTACAACCCTATCCCAGACTTAATGGCTTCCTGAGTCTCTGGAATTTCCTTCCTGCACTGCCCACACAGGAAAGGATGTTTACTTCCAGCTTCTTTGAGCTTCTTTACACCCTGCCCCTTGCTGAGAGGCTGCCTTCCTGTAAACATCCTCAGAGACCCACCCAAGATAATTAAAAAGATCAAGTTGACATCAAAACCTAACCATCACACATTGGCCCTAATATTTGTCTATTACTCTATGGGAACAGGGTCAGGAGTTTACTTTCTTCCAGAGTGTGGTTCTGTGGATTACTTGGGGAGTTGCAGCATGCATCAACTCCCTGTTTATCCATGGAGCTGTGTGGACAGAGTCTTGGAATAGTGGTAAGCCGACAAGAAGAAGAACTCTCAGGGGGTAGTTTCAGTGAACAGCTTATATATTATGTGGAAAAATGTTGTTTATATAGAATAAAAAAACAGAGATAGGGGCATAAGCAGCAAGGGGATTGGCAGGGACAGGGTGGTCTGTGGATGTTTCATGAAGCGATTGAAAGGGGCCAGTAACCTGTCTATGTCTGGTTTGCATAGATAAATTGGGGGGGGGGTTCTCATCCCCAAGTGGTGGGAGTGTCTTTAGGCATGTAACGGATGGCAGTGGCTGTAGAGGAGCTAGTCTTGTTATTACCTTATAGCTGAAGTATGTGAACTCCAGTAAACTCAGGCCTTGAAGTGCCTGGGATTATCAGGTTTACTGGGGCCCCCCAGGTTGCTGGAGTTTAGGGAAAGGGAAGGAGATGGATGAACTCCAATGGGTCTCAGATAATGAGGTAATCAGGGTTTCAGGCCAATTACAACTTTCCTTTAACCCTATGTTCTCCATGACTCTCAGCAGGGTCACACACAGAGAAACATAGCAGAGGGTCTAGTGCCTCTGAACTCTGTAGTGTGGATAAGTCCTTCATGCCTTTCTTCTTCTAAGCTCAGGATGTTATGGGTAAACTGAGGCACAGGTAAAATGAGGTGCACAATATAAACTGAGACACACCCAATATATTTAAAAGGAGAGTCTTTAATAAAGAGCCAGCAGCTGGGACCATCTTTTGCCACATGACTAGGCTTTTGGCAAGGAGTGGCCTCGAGCACAATTTCCAGCATGTTTTAAAGGCAAAAAGCCATTAATCACTCTTAAATTGTAACATATAATGTTTCCTAGCAAGGCAAGCAATGAAACCATGAGTGTGAGGTCACAGGTACAAAGCGTGACTTGTCACCATGGTGGTCACCATGATGTTTCTAGAAGGTTACCTACATTCTGCTTCTTTATTCTTTGGAATCATCAACCATATCCACATTCTTGTCCATCTTGTACTTCTTAACTCCCAAGATGGAGAGGAAACTGCAGGCTTGGGCTTAAGGCAGCTATTTCATTAAGAGTCAACCTATCTTATTATAGTCAGCCCATGTTAAATGAAGAGAAACATCTGAAACCAGACGTTGGAATAGGCCTCTCCAATTTACTGTATAATACCAAATTTTCCATAGATAGATTTTTCTTTCCTTATGAATTGAATTGAAGCACAGGTGGCCCTCAAACAGTTGCATCACCTCAAAGCCTCACTGTCATGAGTGATGACCTGAAGGAAGCTGCATCATGAAATCCTACTTCCAGAAACCTTCCACTTCCTATACACTCGAGAATGTCCCAAGATCATGTGCACCTCAGATGAGTATCCTGTAACCCATTCCTAAATCCTTCCACTAGATATTGTGATGCTTGCATTGCTATGGCCATAGACCTAGTTATTCCTGTGTTGTTTTGCTCAATTAGTTGCCATAAGGGCTGGACCAAGGTCATTTATATTCCAAGATGGCAATGCAATGATTGTGTTTTGTCCAGAGGAATAGGCCATACAGCCTGGCTAAATAATTCCGTTTTAAAGACCATATCAAATCTTTAATGCTATCAAGGGAGGAAAAAGAGTGGGATCTGGAAAAACAGACTTGGAGGAGGAACCTATTAAGAAATGTGTTCTGGGCTGTTTGAGAAGGAAATCCTCCAACCTCCAAGCCCAGATCATTGTGTGAGGGGGTGGAGAAAGGTGAGATCCATTGAGCTAAAATCCTCAGACCACTGATAGAAAGGGTTGCTTTGGGAACTGAAAAAATTGCTCAGCAATTAAGGCAAAACCCAGGTTAGATTTCCCAGTGCCCACACAAAACCAGATGAAGAAAGTGGTGCAAGCACCTATGCACCTGGAGTTCATTTGTAGCAGCAGGAGGCTCTGGCTCTCTCTCTCTCTCTCTCTCTCTCTCTCTCTCTCTCTCTCTCTCTCTCTCTCTCTCTCTCTCTCCCTCTCCCTCTTGCTATCTCTCATCTGTCTCTCTTTGCTTGCAAATAAATAAGTAAAGTATTTTAAAGAAGAAAGGATTGCTTTTGCAGGACCTAAGGGTAGTGTTGCTAACAACAACATTACAACTGCAAAGAGCAGTGCCAGAGGGGGCCAGGCAGTGTGTGTGTGTGTGTGTGTGTGTGTGTGTGTGTGTGTGTGTGTGTGTGTGTGTGTGTGTTTAGGCACACCAGAGCCTAGTGCATATGAACATCAAACACTTGCATCACTTTTTCCTACTGGCTTATGTTGATAGCTTGGGAATTGAACCCAGGTTGTTAGGCTTTGCAAGTAAGTAATTTTAACCCCTGAGCCAGCTCCTTGGACCCCACTTTACTTTATTTAGAATTTTTGAATTTCCAATAGTCTGAAATGTTTGCATGTCTAGAAAATATAACTCAGTATAGCATAAAGACACCTTGACCACTCTCCCCTCTTCTGAGTCCCCCTCCCCACACTCTAACACTCGCGATTGTGCATTTCCTGTGCCTTCTACCAAGGTTTCTAAATTTAGGTTGGGCTATAATTAATTTGGCCATTGTGGTTTGTTTTCAGCTTTCCTAAAACAATGAGATTTTTCTTCTTCCTTTTGCTGAGATTTCATTTTTTTGAGATTTCACTTTTGATTTACAACCTGGAAGTGGTTTTCCACTTAATGCAACAGGATCTTTAGTGTGAAATGAGAACTAAATAAACACTGTACATCCCAAGCTCATAGAACAGGGAGGAAATTAAAGGTTTTTCTATTCATAGGCCATGGAAACAGATAAAGAGCAAACTCATCCGATTTTCCCTGATTAGTGAAAACCCACATTGCTGTGGGTCTGTGGAGAGCTAGTTGAAAAGACCCCATGACCCTCAAAACTCTCCGTACATTGGCCCCAGAACTGGGTCTAGGGCAGGATTGACAGCAGGAGGAAGAGAGTCAAGACAAACCATGGGAATAAGCAGGGGGACCGAGGGGCTATCCCAGCACAGAAGACAAGGAGCTCTTCAAAGTAGGTCTAGCAGATCATGTATATCCATTTATAGAGGCCTCTGGGGCTGGAGAGATAGCTCAGCAGTTAAGGCACTTGCCTGCACAGCCTAATGACGAGGTTCTATTCCCCAGTACCCATGTAAAGCCATATGCACAAAGTGGCGCATGTATCTGGGGTTCATTTGCAGTGACTAGGTACCATGGTGTGTCCATTCTCATTCTCTTTCTCTCCTCTCTCCCTCTCTCTTTCTCTCTCTTCCTCTTTACCTCTCTTTGTCTCCCTCTCCTTACAAATAAATAAATAAATAAATAACATTTTTAAGAGGCCTTTGGAATGGTGAAGACCTTTACCAATACTGTTTCTCCTATGAGAACAGCCCCAAGGTCTATAACGTTGGGGGGGCGGTGTTGAAGACCACAGTGTTCTCTGTTTATACTATGTTTTTAAAGTCAACTTATTTATTCATTTTATGGGAAAAATAACTAGTATTTGATAAATTTTATTCCTATCTCTTTTAAGTTTTAAGGTTGGCAACTCCAGATTTCTGTTTCAAATATCTGCAAAAGAGACACTGTTTCTGAGAAAATGATAAAAGAAAGTATGAAAGAATATTTATTCAGGGCATAATGATGCAATTTGATGCTGAAATGAAGACATCGGAAGTACTTAGCTTTCTTCTTTTGCTTTATTGATAAGTACAAATGAGCTGGTTAGAGGGGTGTTGAAAAATGTCTTCTCTCCCCAGGTTGGTTTGCTACAAGTGTGTCAGGGGACACAGTATACATTCAGTAAAAAAGAAATTATATTATAATAAACTTCCAGATGGCAGAAAGTGTAGCATGTATTATTATTTCAGATATGGGAGGAACTTAATGAGGTTCTTAGTGTCTCATTCCATGATCTCTACATATTCTGTATTAAAAACATGAAAGAATGATGAATCATTCCAAAAAGATCAAATGAATTTCATTTCATTCACATTTCCTGGATCAAGCTGATTTATTGTGCTTTCCTCAGAAATACCCTTTGATCATCTCAGGTAGAGTGCAAAGTGTTTTGAAAAATCTTAAAACTTTTCTACAAAGCTCCTATTGGATAGCTCAGGAAAAAAAATGCCATTTCTGTATAACATTTCAGAGCTGTTCGTGGAATTGCACAGACTTAATGACACAAAAAGCCACTAAGTTCTGTTCCTAAGAAAGCTGTCATTTTCTGAAACTGACTAATGGTGTCTTTGTCATCTGGAAGGTTCTATACAACCAGAGATTAAATAATAAATCAAACCTTCTTTAATTCCCACTCTGATGACACAAGTAGATTCGGAGGGAATTTCCACAGATTTCAATATGTTGGAGAAAAGAAAAATCCTGACTCAACAATACCCTTATCCCTTCATCTCATGTGCTCCTCCTGCTGAAGACAAACTATCATCATGGCTGGATTGGATTCCTGAAAATGCCTCTCTAAGACAAAATATCGCTGTTGCCTGTTCAGCTAGATAATCTAGGAGCTGCATGCTCGATTCCTTCGCTTCTCAACAGCTTCTCTCTCCATGTCTTCCTCTGATTTGGTTATATTGGACACAACCAAAGTCTTATACTGTTACATTTGAAATTATGCAACAACCAATTTCCATTAAGTGCAGCAATACAGATGGCAAATGTATATGGTTGGGATTACATACAACTTCGAATGAAATATTTCTATATATCTCTGCCAATGATAATGAAACTATGTAGACAAAGTCATATGGGATGTGTATTTTTAAGTGAGAATTTGAGTTCAAAATATAAAAATAAGAAAATTTAAAGTATCATGTATGAGTTTTTTAGTTCTTTTACCAGTGAGTACTGAAGGTACAATGAATGAGTAAATATGAAAATATTCAAAGGGAAGACCAGGGAGAGGTCAAGAGCACTGGACATACAAGCATGAAGGCCTGAGAGGACCCAAGAGCACCTGAGTTCAAATCCCCAGCACCAATGTAAACAGCTGGACATTACCAGGGTGCTTGGAATCTACACACACACACACACACACACACACACACACACACACACACACACACACACACACACACACACACAATCTGAAAACATATAAATAAATAAATATTCTAAGTCAAACGCTAATTTATGGTTACTAGCATAAGTCTAGAAATTGCAACATCCCCATTGCATATATTTATGAGTTCATTAACTAACAAAAATTCTATTTGGTGTCCTGAAGTAATATTGTTTTGAAGGTTTTGAGCTGCTATTGGAAAGATTCATGACTTGAATGGAATCTCAGGATGAGTTGAAAAGAACACTTTAAATCTACACTTGTGTCACATTATTAAGTTTTTTTGCACATTGGTTCATAATAAATAATGTGCATATATTTAAGAGAACTAAATAATAATGAGCCATATACTGTTTGATATGAAATCTTTAATATAAAGTTCATCTGTGGCATACATGGAACTCTCCCTGTCTCAAATTCCAGGCTGATGGGATTCATTTTTCAACTTTATCTTAACTATAATTGATCAATTGCAAAAGACCTACCCACAGTGTGGGTCTGTCACATGAGTGTATTGGAGGATGTTTTACTTGCTCACTGAGATTGAAATGCTAATAAACTGCATTATAATACTCCTAGGTGAATTACAAAATACACACAAAAAATGAGTATAGCCTGGCATGGTGCCAAATGCCTTTAATCCCAGCACTCGGGAGGCAGAGGTAGAAGGATCACCATTGTTGGGCACTGCTTGTTGGTATTGCTAAATGAGACACGGAGGACAAAGGGTTAAGAGGGTGTTGGAGAATGAGGTCTGAACACCCAGCAAACCCTGTAGGCGTTTTCCTATCTCCACCCTCAACCCTAAAACTCCTGACCCCCTAAACAAGCCACAGGAACCCAGCATTCTCACCTCAGCATGACTGGCAATGGGTGTTAGACCCAGGTGACAAATTTCTCTATAACCATCCCCATCTTTCCACTGCTCAGGCCCCCCAATTATACAAATTAAGTATTCACAGGTTGTCTGCACTCACCTATCCCCTTACAGGATGTGCACTCACCACCCTTGCCCTCCCTTGCCCCTCATCCTCCTGGCTTTTTTTCTCTATAAATGTAAGCTCTCCCCATTCAATAAATGACACATGGATACAGGATACACATCTGCTCGCGTCTGTGCCTGGAGAGCATCCTCTTGTCCACCCCCAGCTCTGTGGAACCGCCCTGAGACAGCAAAGCAGCGGCCCGCAACCGGCTTCTCTCTCTGGCAGCTGACCCGCCACCCAGGGGAGAAATGACAACCATGAGTTCAAGGCCACCCTGAGACTGCATAGTGAATTCCAGGTCAGCCTGGGCTAGAGTGAGACCCTACCTCAAAAAAAAAAAAAAAAAAAAAAAAAGAGTATAATACAAAAATGGATACTACAGAAAACACATTTAAACACTAGGAAGCCCAAGATTCTACATAATAAACTTATATACAATTATTTTAATAATTCATATTCTATTACTTATTTAATAGGATGTAATCAATTTCTTTTCGTAAAGAAGAATCTTTGGGATGCAGAGATAACACAGCAGTTAAGGTGCTTCCATGCAAAGCCTGCTGGCTTAGATTAAATTCCCCAGTTCCCATGTAAAGGCAGATACACAAGGTAGCACATGCACCTGGCATTTGTTTGCAGCAAGATAACATGTTGCACTCATGCCTTCTTGTACCTTCTCTCTCCTCTTCATCTCTCTCTCACAAATAAAAAAATAAATAATAAATGAAAATAAATAAGAATAATTCTTATAATTATGGTAATCACAGAGCTTAAGACACCTTTCAGAGTTGTCTGTTAATATGTAATTAATTTAACGTGCCCGTTCCAGTTAGCACCTCATTGCTGACGCAAAGAACCCAACTGAAAGCAGCTTGTGGAGGAGTTTATCTGGGCTTTCAGACTCAAGGAGGAGCTCCAGGATGTCAGGGAAAGTGGCGGCATGTGCAGAGGGTGAACATCGCCTCCATGCCAATATCAGATGACAATAGCAGCAGGAAGATGTGCCATACACTGGCAAGGGGAAGTTGGCTATAACCCCCATAAGCCCGCCCCCAACAACACATCTCCAACAATATTCTAACTCCCAGATTGCCATCAATCTGGGGATCGAGCATTCAGAACACATTAAGTTAATGGAGACACCTAAATCAAACCACCACAGTGTTCTTTACATTTGAATGATCCTCTCAGGGGAATTTCTATCTTCCCTCCTTCTTCCTTCCTCCCTTCTTTTCTGGGGATGAACTTAGGGCACTATGCAGGTTAAGCATGGACTCTGGTCTGCTTGCCCAGTCTGAACATCTCTTCCTATTAGGACTTGGCACTTCCTGACAGCCTCGTTTCGCATCCTTTGGCATCCAGAGTCACCTCAGCCTGGCTTAAACCTGTCAGGCTTTCCTAATTGGTAGTTTAGAGTGAGATCCATTCTGACAATAGGATGAGTAGAGCTCTGCATCTCCTTATACACACCTCCCTCCAGAACACACCCGCTCCATCCATCCCTCATGTCTTTCAAGAAGAGACTAAACCAATCACAACATTATCCACTTGGGGTTTCTTTACTGCTTTGCTCAATGTCTAAGGAAAACAGGAAAAGGGCACAAGACAGGGGAGAAACTGCTCAACCTATCATTTCTCTGGTCTTTTAATTATAAAAGAACTAATGGTCTAAAGCTTATATATTCCCACCTGCTAACTACAGAATCCATGGGCTTGACAAGCAGAAATGCCATTATATCCCCTGGGCTGGAGGAAATCAATGGGGTTTCTGAAAGCCACCTGGCTAGCCCTGGAAGTTGAAATCCTCAAGTGGTTGTTTTTAATGGGCGTGGGGGGTTGTGCAACATCTTAATCAAGGTCTATTATTATGTACCTTCATGAGCCCTGGTGTCACTGGAAGGTGATTAGCCTAACCCGATACCCATTCCAGTTCACTCCTTTGGAGGGCCCCCTATTAGGAGACCAGACATATTTGTGGCTTAATACTGAGCGCATATGAGCTGCTTGTGGCAGGGCATTGGGTTTCAGGCAAAACCTGCCTGGCACAGCCCTTTCCCTGTTCACTGCGTTCCCACATGCTGCCCCAAGTGGCCGTCCTCAGTGTACAGTGAGTACATGTGACTGACACATTGTCATCAGGGATGGCAATCCAAGGTCAGATGTCATGCACCAGACATCCCCTAACTCTAGGGAGAGAGTCTTCTCCACACTGTAGCAAGCTGGTACACAAGGACAGTGTGGCAGAAACATGTGCCCCATCAGAGTTTGTAACAATAACAGTTAGAGCAAAAGAGGAAGGAGAAAAAATTCCTACTCTAAAGCACCAGAAAGAAAAGATTTATGATCCATTTATACTGTCTCATACAAAAACCTTGAATGTCCATTTGTAAATATAGATGGATAGATATAGATAAAATATAATTATATATATATATTCATTTAAAGGAATATACAAATACAAAATACAAAAACAGAAAAGTGTTCTGCTCATGGGACACTGAAATCTTCTTTTCCAATCAAACAGTTTGTACATGATGGTTAGGTCTAAAAGAATTCAGAATTCTGTGCAAGCCCCTTCAGTGATTTTATATTTTCTAGAAGCTATATTATGTAAGAAGAAAGAAATGGAAGAAATAAATTTTAATGACACATTTTACTTAATACAATATTTATAGAATATCCATTTCGATAGAAAGATTTATGAGTGAGATATTTTACATTCTATAATTCATATAAGTCTTCAAAAAGTGTGATATGCATTTTATACTTATAGCACTTCTCAACTCGGGTGCTAAATTTTAATTGAAACTTCATAACCTGTGTTTAAATTTTATAATTTCAGTTTAAAACCTTGATTCAGATATCCAACACATTTCAAAGATTTGTAAAGGTAACAAAATTGTTTTAACTGCTTTCTCTATAGCTATGGTTGTTCTAATACTTTTGTTTTTCTAATATCTTAGTTGAGTAAAAATCATCAACTTCATTGGATCTTGAATCAAGAGACACACTTCTTGGACAGGTCTGTGAGGACATTTCCAGAAAGAAGCCTGTAAATAGATTACCCTGAGCAATAAAGACTTGAAAAGTCTTCGTTTTCATTTTTCAATAGATAGACAGGTGTATTGCCTGTTTGCATTTAATCACATGTTGATAGGAAATTTTCATCTTTAGGAACTATTGGTATAATGTCTTAAGCATAGTTATGAAATGTAGAGAAATCCATTTCAAATACTTTTGTTATACTCTATATTATTTTTCATATGGGGCAAATCAACTTCCTTTTCCCCAAATTTAGTATAGTGCTGATTTTTTTTCATACATGAATCATTAACTTGTATACCTTCTTGTTTCTCTTTAAAAGTTAAACTTCCTGGTGCTGGGGAGAGAGCTCAGGGAATAAAACTCTTTCTAGATCCTAATGTCTGAGGCTGCTCTGGACCTGCAAAGACGAACTCAAGTACTTATGACAAAAACTCTTTGACCCATGAAGTAAAAAAAAAATTTTCTCTCTGGCTTTTAATGAATCAAGATTTGTGGATCCTTGAGTTTAACAATTTTATATTTAAAAATATATTGTTCCTACATTGAAAAAATATATTTGTTTTGGTATGAACAAAATAAGCATATTACTGTGTTTCCTATACCTTTTTATGCCTAGTTTAATTATGCATGATTATTTACCTGGATGCCTGCCAAATTTTCAATTAATTTTATTGTCAGTGGGACCAACAAACTATATTTAGAACCTAATGTTGTAGATGATGTCACAACATATCAAGCACACTAATCATTAGAATTGACCATTTAAATAAGTAGCAATCAGACACAAGAATCTCAATGTTTTTAAAAGATCTTCGTGTAGAGATTCGTGAGTGGAAATGTAAAGCAAACACAGTCCTACATATAGATAGGCCTTTCTCTTTATCCCACCTACTGAATTAAGGGTAAATAATACTTGAAGATTCCAGAGCAGTTTAAATTCACAATATTTGCTTAGAGTGTAAGCAGATTCGATATCATAGAATAATAATTTTGGACTATTAACAAAGGTTGTTCATGGTGTTTTCTAAGAACTAGAAATGTATTCAACGTGCAGTACTATAAAGTTATATCATACCTATGAAAGCTGTGAACACACAACAAAGATTCAGACTGAGCTGTATCATTAATGAGAAAATGGAGAGAAAGAGGGAGAGAGAGGGAGGGAGAGACAGCGAGGGAGAGACAGACTCATCTACACTCTTTTTTCATACTTTTCTCCTAATCCACTCTACTTAACAAGAAATATAATATAGAATATTTTGCACAAACCTTTATTTTTTTCAAGAAGGTAAGATTTGTTTTCATTGATAGTTTTATGTATTTATTTACTTATTTTTTTA
>PVHP010008804.1:17616-52242 GCA_004024765.1 Zapus hudsonius
GTCCATAATGAGTTACATTATTTAGTGGGCAAACCATGCGTTGTTATCCCGACTTCCCCAATTCCCCCCCTCCCCATCCCTGATCAGTTGTATATCCTCCTTCGTGGGCTGTCTGTATTAGTCCTTGTGGCAAGGGATCCTGTATATCTTAGTACTCATCTCGGTCTTCCTTACCCAAGTGAGTTGTTACTGATGGGTGTGTGTTTGTGTTTTTCAGGATACAACGAGAGAGCTGTGGCCCATTTAACCTTACCAACCAACTGTAGGCCGATGTATGAGATCCTGACAAGAGAGGAGCCACCAAAGTCATATCAGGGAAGATCCATAGGGAACTCAGCAGACAATGAATGATGAACAAGGGACCTATAACCACAGTTATTTACTTATTTTTAAATATATTATTTATTCATTTTCAAGCAGAGAAATACAGAGATAGAGAGAGAGAGAGGGAGAGATCACCAGTGCCACTACCTTGTGGGTCTGGCATATGTGGTACTGGGGAATTGAACTCAGAGCCTTAGGCACTGGAGGCAAGTGCCTTAACCGCTGAGCCATAACTCCAGCCCCCCTTCTTTATTTTTATACATACAGCTTTGGCAGCCTTATTTGAATGAATTCGCATGAGGATTGTGGTGCGAGCTGTATCCAAACTTAACAGGCATTTGTATGACTCAGTAGAATTGAGCACTGATAAGCAATACACGGCCCTGGACAACGAAGTGGCCACTGGTTATATAAAGAGAGAGGAAGTAGTGAAAATGAAAGATCACTTAAGCTAATGGGCACATCTCCCCATATCCATGCACCCCTTACCTTACACCAGATGCAACGGGACAGCGCTCATGTTCTTCCTGTTGATGGTTTCCACAGACTGTCAACTTAACAGGACCTAGAATCACCTGTGAGGAGTTATGTAGACTAGACTAGCCTCAGTGCAGGGTTTTAATGAATTATCTAATTAGGTTAATGAGGTGGGATGACCCACCTTAACTGTGAACAACACCATCTCAGGCTGGGATCCTGGACTGTAAGAATGGGCAAGAAAAAACCTGGACATGGACAGAGTGTGACCAGCTGCATCAAGTTCCCGCCTTGATGCCTTCCCTGCTATGATGAACTATAACCTTGAACCATAAGCTGAAATGAACCATTCCTCCCTTGAATTGGTTTTTATCAGGTATTTTACCCCAGAACTGAGAAGTTGACACTACTCATATTCCTTTTGAACGAATACACTCCTTCCCAAGGCTTCATCTGTCTACATCTGAGGTGAGGAGAAAGGCAGTGTTGGGTCCCCAAGTGCCATCTTAACAGGGTTGTGTGTGTGTGTGTGTGTGTGTGTGTGTGTGTGCCTGTGTGTGTTTCTTTTCAACAAGATCAGTCCATCTGAACCTAAGATGCTGATCTCCCTCCTGAGAAGACCAAACCGGCCCTTTCATCTCTTCATCATCTCTGTGCCTGAAAGTAAGACTTTGTATCTCTCCCTTGCTTATAGCCTCCAAGGAGCCATGCGGAGGAAGTCTTGGAGGGATGGATGTGTATGGAGACTGTGGAGGAAGGGAGAATCCTAATTATTTGTCGTTCTACTCTTAACTGAAGGTGAAAAGATTAATGACCTGCCTGTGTCATATTGATGGGTGCAAAGTTATCATGTGACTTGTGATATGGTCATGTTAAATGTTAAAACATGTACATACACAGAGAGGGAGGAAGGAAAAGAGAGAGAAAGAGAGAGAGCTTGATTTATTCCCAAGAACAGAAAAACAATCTCAGAGGGAGTCTCCAACATTTTTGCTTCTTTCCATTTATTTGTTTCTAACAGGCTACAAGACTAACTGATCAATTTTAAAAAATGAAAATACCTCATTGCACCAAATATGTATGTGTCTAAGAACGGTAATAGAATGGTAGGTTCATGTGGGAGCAAACACATAGAAATTTTAGAAAGAATGACAAATTTGGAAATTTGTGAAGATTCCATGACACAGTTGGAAAGTACTATATGATTTTATCTTTGTTTAGGAGATCCCAGCGTTTCCTTGATTCACTTCATTTAGATCGACCGAAAGTTCACCATCAAGGTTTAAACCAGTCACTACAGGGTGTGTATCACACACCCATTGTCAAAGGCAGCCGAGCTTCCCTGGATTCCATAAAGGTTTGTCAACATGACAAGGTCGTGTAGATTTCTCGAGTATAAATTCAGTTTTAAAAGATTTTTGTAGATTTTTTTAATGTCCTAGTTTTGATCTTCTGTATCAGTGAAGGTCAACTGTCAAGTGTGGTTTTTAATCTAAGAACAAATTCTAATTGATTGATCCAGGAAAACCTTATTTCTTCCTAATTCATATCCATTCACCTTCTGTTCATAGTCATACGCTCAAAGGCAAGATTCAGAACATAATTAATTTAACATGAAAATATTTCACACTGTTAGAAAAGATGGTTAACTTGAATCTGCAAAGAATTTCAAGTTCCCTGTGTAAGTTCCTCAGAAAATGTTAATGAAGCTCCATTTGTTTATAAGGTACATATCGGACCGTGCCCACTTTAAAAAAGCACAGGAATATTTGGCCGAATTTAATGGCTGTTGATTGACTCATTATGGACAATAAATATATATTTAAAAAAATAATAATCTATATGGTAAAAACTATTGTCTCAATGAAAGTATAACTTATGTTAATGAAAGCTGGCCAGCAGACATCATAATAAAAGAATCTTTCAGCAAAAAAAAAAAAGCACAGGATACAATGGGTTGGGGAGATGGCTTAGTGGTTAAGGCACTTACTTGCAAATCCTTCATGGCCCAGGTTTAATTTCCCAGCACCCATGTAAAGCCAGATGCAGAAAGTGGTGCATGCATCTGGAGCTCATTTGCAGTGGCAAAGGCCCTGGCATGTCTTTCTCTATTCTCTCTCTCTCTCTCTCTCTCTCTCTCTCTCTCTCTCTCTCTCTCTCTCTCTCTCTCCTTACAAATAAATAATATATTTTAATTTAAAAAATACAGGATACAAGAACTATAGAAAACTGTGAAAACTTATTTAGAGTCCAGTTGACATTTAGTTTGTCAAAAAAAAAAAGAGATCAAAAAGGAAGGGTAAAAGCGAAGTGACAATCTAACTTGCCTCCTCTAAGGATGCTCTGCAGTTTATGTCAAATGCTGTGCAGTCATTGTGCTTTGTTTATTTAGCTGACTTCGGCTTAATGGCTGTCAAGAACCACAGCAGGGCAACACAGACTCTATTTTACGCCATCTATTAATGATTGAGTTCACGCCTAAAGCAACGAAGTCAGTGGCGCGTGGACAAGTTTAAATAGTGTATCTTATTAATGAGATTTTGATAGGGCTTGAAGTAGGAATTCTCTTGAGATGCTGCCTGAATTCCCCTTGTCATTCCGCCACCCATGTGATATGACCCTGCAGGAGGAAAATAAGTCTGAAAATTACCCATGTTGTAATAACAGTCAATACTTTCAGAAACTAAGATTGGTATAATCAGCTCTTTGTCAAGCCTTAACTATAGGTTAATGTAGAAATATATTCTAATTAAAATTATAGTAGGAAAGACTAAATGTTAAATATTGATCTACTGATTTATTGTAAATGCAGATTGCTTGGGAACTGAGACTGAATAGACCATTTGTTAAAGTATCATTGTTAAATGTTTAAGTACATCGAGTCTCTTCTCTTAATTTCATGAATTGGAAAGTACCAGGAGATTGAGGGGAGACTGCTGGGCCCCAGCATGGTTAGAAGGAGGAAAGGAACGTAGATGGTAACCAGGCAATGGTGCCAGTCACTTAACTACACAACAGCCAGGTATTCAGCAGTTTGAAAAGGTTTTTGAAATTGCTTCTTCCCCAGTGCTCGGTCCCCTTTGCTGACCCCTGCTTGGGAAAAGCCTCAGTTTTGCTTGCCTAAACCCCCTTTTCGGTAAAGAGTATATAAGGAAGCTACAAATTGGGTTTGACACACAGTTCTTTGAGAGATATCTTGGCTGTGGTTCCTGGGAATAAATCTCCTCTTTTCCACTTATACTGGTGTTGGAGTCATCACTCCAGAGATGTTTCTGCTTCAAAATGATCCAATCTATAAAACACAATAATTAAGTATTACATGGGGTGTGATCCCTAACCCATCCAGGTTAATCAACATTTGGGTATGTTTTGGGTAGTCTGGAACAAGTGGTAAAGGTCTAAAATCCTAAAGCATGTTCACACATTTCTAGAATACTTAAGTGAAAGATACTTTGAAAGAGGTCGAAGTAACATTTGTTCCTTTTTTATTGATTTTAAATGTTCCTCCAAAATTTGAGGAATAGAAGAATAGTTGTGGAATCAAAGGAGAGAACAGCAGAGACGACCTTAAAGCCAAGAAAGGACTTGCTGAAAAACTGTAAATCATTGTACTCGCTGAGGAAACACATCAAAACTTAGAGAACGACACTTGGAATTTTTAGGGACATGAATGATGACACGTGGTTTACTGCGTCCATTTTCTGCTGTTTTGACAGAACACCACAGACTGAGTAATTTATGAGCAACAAAAAGTACTTGGATCTTGACTCTAGAGGCTGAGACATCCAGGGATGCAGGTGCATCTTCCCAGGGCACTTCTGTGGTATCAGAACATGACCAGCGGGCGAGTAAATGAACATAAGACAGAAAGAGGGCAGATGAAAGAGGACACATTCATGACAGCTCACAAAGTCCTGATGTGGTGTTGTGTGCATTTAATTCCAGCATCCTGGAGTCAGAGGTAGGAAGAACTCTAAATTTATTGCCAACATGGAGCTACAGAGTGAGTTCCAGGTCAGCCTGGTCTATAGAGAGACCATACTTGAAAAGAGAGATCTCAACTTTGTATCAAATCCACCAGCAACAACTAGCCCATTCTCATGATGTTTAAATAACCCATTTATGAAGGTGGAGTTCCCTGAACCAACCAACCCCAAAAGGCTCCACTTCCTTGGAATGTTATAAAGGTGATTGATTATATGTCAATGCGAGTATTGTAGAAGGCATTCAAAATACATCCTTTCAATGTAGATCGAGTAGAAAAGTTGATATCTCAGAAGTTCCACTAAAACAAGGGCATTTGATACTACATAAATCACACTGTTCGCTTATAGATCCTGACAAAGTAAGAACCTTTAATATCTCCAGCCAGGATGTCAGCCATCATCCCATGTCTTGTTGGTGGAATTGAGTTGTCCCCGGCTCTCTCACTGCCTTCTGAAAAATACAAACAGAATCTCCATTGGAGAGTGAGATCAGTATAGGTTAAATGAGACACATATTGCTATTTTGGCAAGATTCTAATGAGTGTATCCTCTCTGTAGCTCTCTGGTAGTGGGAATTTCCCCTTGGAGCCTGGGTTTTTGGTCTCCATAAGATGTTGCCATAGATCCCAATTCCAGTTAAGGGTTGACAACCTGGCAGGAGATGAACTACCTCTGGCCTATCACACAGGGCCCAAATGAAACCCAATGACTGACTGCTGCTCACACAACTCAGTCCCCAAGCCCTTGGTGCATTCCAGCAATCCCATAGAGGAGAGGCCTTCAATGGAATGGAAGCAGGGAGGAGGGAAATGGTGGTACCAACACATGACTTATTCATATAAAGTTTCTACTTAATAAATTTTTAAAAAAGAGTCTAACATATGGTAGAAAGTACAATGTACCACAAGAAATGGCAGGATCGGGCTGGGAAGATGCTTCCATTGTAAAGTACTTACCTGGCAAGCATGAGGACCTGAGTTCGATTCCCCAGTACCCACAGAACTATGACAAGCATGGAGGTGCATGCCTATAATCCAAGTGCTAGAGAGGTAGAGACAGGCAGCTAGATCCCTGGAGCTCTCTAGCCAGCTAGTCAGGCCAAATTGATGAGCTCTAGATCAATGAAAGACCTTGTCTCACATAGAAAAAAACTAAGGTGGGTAGCATTTCTGAGGATGCCCCCCAAAGGCTTTGTCTTCCACAATCACACACACACACACACACACACACACACACGCACACACACACACACAAGATAAAAAGAAATGGCAGAACAAAGACAGATTGGAAATGAAGACTCACACATAACTCACAGTGACACATAATGTCTTATTAGCAAATAGCTAACCTTTGTTGAAATTGATGCATCTTGATATAAAATAAATTAGTAAACCAGCATACTAGTTTGGGTTTCATGTAACCTATATGAAACTTTTACTTGGCCAAAATTAGGGTAATTGTCCTTAGCTAATTCTCCTAACTCTAATTAAAGGTTCAGTTGTAATAGTATTATTTAAATCTTTATTACTAGGAGTTTATAGAAATCACTTTTGGTTAATGTGATTTAAAATAAACTACTACACTGTCTTGTTTTGGGTCATGAATATTTAGAAAAGCATGGCTGAAAATTTATGTGTATCCATAAGATTCCTGAAGTTTCTTGTCTTTATGTAGGCTTTTCAAACAATCATTTTTAAAAGTCTGCATGTAACTCAGATGTAATGGTATATTCCTTTAATCCCTGATCTTGGTATGCTGAGGCAGGAAGCTCATGAATTCCAGATAAACCTGGGATAGAGAGTGAGGCCATGCCTCAAAAAGTAATTCCAGGAGCTAGAGAGATGTCTCAGTGGTTAAAGGCTCTTTCTTTCAATCCCCTAGTACCCACATAAAGCCAGATTCTCAAAGTGCATCTGGAACTTGTTTGTAACAGCATGAGGGCCTGGTGAGCCCATTCTCTCTATCTCTGTCTCTGTCTCTCTCTCTTCCTTTCTCTCTCTTCATTTCTCTCTCTCTTCTCTCTCCTTGCAAATAAATAAAAATATTGTTAAAAAGTAAGTCCATATGTAATGTGGGTACTTGGACGGGAGAAAATATGATTGAAGTACTTTCTATGCCATTAATTTTGCAATTAATATAAAAGTTTTAAAGAAAAATGAAACTTTTAAAAGGAAAAAGCTAATCTCTATGTGTTTATGTACCATTTAATCATGTTTAACTGGGGAGAAAAAAAAGTAGTATTAAAGAGTGATTGTTAGCTGTATTAGTTAGTTTCTCATTGCTGTGACAAAAATGCCTGACAAAGCAACTTAAGGAAGGGAGCTTTGTCTCCTAGTTTGTAGGTACTGTCCCCAATGATGGAGAAGTCCTGGTGGCAGGAGTATAAGGCAGCTGGTCACATTGTACTTGTGGTCAGGAAGCCGAGAGTGATGAGTGCTGATGCTCAACTCCCTTCCTCCTTTTCATTCAGTACTGGACCCCATGGAATTCGAGGTGGGTCTTCCCTCCTCAAATAAACTTTTCTAGAAACATAGACACACCCAGAGCTGTGTTTCCATGGTGTCTCAAGTCCAGTCCAGCTGACAGTAAACATGAATGTTCACAGTTGTGCATAACTGAAAATTCATACAGCATCTTTCAATGCTTCATTTCCCTGTGGATTCCAGGGTAACCAAGGCATTGTGCAGAGTCCTTTGTAGACCTATACTCCCCCAAAAGCCCAGACAAAACCTCAAACCCTCAGACTCTTTGAAACCTTCTCTTCTGTTATTTATAACCAGGCTGTGGCCCTGGCCACCACCTCCACATTCCATGCCACACAGATAAACAGGCAAAAGGTGTGCACCTGCTATTTCTGAGGACATTCCTAGGGGCTTGCCTGGATCACTTCCACTTAGATCCCTTCAGCCAGGATACCATCACTCGTCCAAAGGAAGAAGGAGAATAAAGCTTTTGTTTCTGAAGACCACATACTCAGCTTAATTTCCGTTTCCATGGAGGAAGAACAGACAGACATGAATGACTCCCCACACCACAGCCCTGTATTTCTCAGGGAATGGTTTGTCCTTTGATAAGACCATCATTTCCTCATTCTGAAATGCAGGCTCAGGCAAAAAGAAGAACATCAAATTGCTGAGCTGGACCAAGGAGTAGTGCAAGAAACAAAAGATAAAATTAGCTTGCCATCCTGTTTTAAACCAAAACAGCTCAATTGGCAGTTCCTGCCTGATGGGAATTTGGCGTGAAGCCATCACTGAGCTACCTTAACTCTGTGGGAAACTCAGCCTTCACTTGGGATAGAATCGAGCTGACAGCTTGTATGGGGTTGGGCAGCTATACTGGGCTCTTCCGTGTGCCAGGTGGGCTCCTTGCTGTCAGATGCCACCATGGGGAGGATGACCAGGGGCTTGAGACCTCCAAAGGAGGCACAGGACTGAAGCTGGACAAGTGATTCTCAGGTTCATGATGAAGGTGAAGGTCTCGAGACAGGTAACATGTGATGAGCAATATATAGAGCCAGTCTACCACCCTTCAAACAATTACTAACCCTTATTCACTAACCTCTGCCCCTTCCCAACATGGACCGGCCGGGTCTCTGGCACTGTTATTCAATGTAAATTTAAAGCAGCACGAGATACCTCCTTTCTTTAATATGATAGTCTCCAGCCATTCAGCCCTGTTAGTTAATTAATGCTTTTGCTCAGTTTATAGCATCACTTAATTAAATCCCAGTGATGACTTCTACTTGGTAGCCATATCCAGCAACAGAAGCACCCCCCACTGCAGCTCATCTCTTCACACTCACCTTTGCTTATAGCTCTGACTTTATAGGTTTCATGCACATTTGTTCTTCTATATATACATACTTATAGATTATACATGCTATGACTTGAATATCAGAGACAAGGTGGTTTTTGTCTTTCTAAGTTTGGGTCACTTCATTTCCAAGCCCATCCATTTTCCTGCATATTTCTTAATTCCATTTTTCCATATTGCTGAGTAGAACTCAGAACACAGGTTAGGATATGCTTAAGAAAAAGATGAGCAAAGAAGAAATGGGGAGGAAAATTTATTATGCCGACCACAACAAATCCTCAAGCTTTCAGTGGAAAAGAAAAAGAAATGCTACCAATCCAGTCAACCGAAACATCACCCAACAAAATATTAGGGAAGAACACACCTCTTTCTGTAACAACCCTAGATGGCCTCAGCACACCAATAAAAAGACACAGACTTAATGACTGGATTAAAAGACCAGACTCTCGGGCCCGCCCAGGGACACCAAAAATAATAAATAAATAATATAAATAAATAAATAAACAAACAAATACTCAACTATCTGCTGAAATGATATCACATTACATATCATTTCTCTCACTGTATATAAGATTAATAATCCATCAAAGGTAACATAATATTGCTTTCCACTTAGTGACTGTCAACTAGGTTTTTCTATTGGAAATAATTCTGTTAATGTCTCATGTCTACACTCCTCAACTCCCGAGTCTATCAATAACAGGGTTCAACTCGTTAGAAGACATCAAACCAGAGACTTCCTGTTGTTAGAGAGATGTCACCCAGGCTTCCTATAGGCCTGCTGTGTTCCTCCCCAACCCCATGATGAAATCTCTCAAAACTGTAAACGGAAGTAAACTTTTTCCTTCCATAAAACTAACTAAATAAATAAATGATAAGACATCAACCAGTCTTCAAGTCGTATGACTTCACTCCTGACAGTGAGGAATCAGCCTGAGCCCTACTTCTCAGGAGTCTAGGTTTTTAATAGCGGTGACTGTGTGGTTAATAATGCCCTGAGCTTTGTCCTCAGGCAATTTAAAATGAGAACAGTTATTTTTATTCTCCCTGTTGGGTCCAGAATGACATTAGGCAAACAGCTGTAGCTCTTTATCCTTTCTATCCGTACAGGTGATCAACAATGGCTCTTTACCTCCTGTGAAACCACGTTGGACTAGAGACTGATAAAATCGTGCTCATCAACACCTTTCAGTCAAGTAGGATCGACCAGACATGCTGTGATGAGCCCACAGTTAGGTAGGGAAATATATTATACCTTGGAGGACAGATCAACCCAAATTAATTTCTAACCAGCACAAACATTTTGAAATAACCAATGTAAAATTGTCTCCCCAGAAAATGCAAAGCAAAACATAAATGTTCTCTCTAAAAAGGCATTTGCAAAGGACATATTCAAATTTTCATTTTTTAAAAATTAGTGATAATCAGAAATGAATATCACTTCCAAGAATTGGTGTGAGGGCAGTGTTGAAGTATTTAAGTAACAAAATAGTATACAAATATTGACATCATTCTATGAGGAACCTGACTGAAAGGCTCCGGTCTGCACACAGCATGGTTATAGCCTTAGCAGTTTTTAAAGATTTGGTGGCAAAGGCCTTGATTTGGATGCTTATCTGGGTTTTCCTATTTTTGCTTTTGGACAGTCAACCATCCCTTGTGGTTTCTGCCCTACAGGGCTAGGAGATTTCTGCTTGATGGTCCCATTGTGTGTGCTCCATGCCATTGCTTCTGTGTGTGTAGGGGGTTCCCTGGCCATATAAAGCCACTCAAAATGAAGAAGCATCGATCTCTTTATCATTTGATTGCACAGTAGACACAAAATCAATTCACATTCAGTCAATAAAAGCCGCTGCCCCACGGATTTCTTTAATCATATATCTTTATTCCAAAATCCAAGCAATGTAGCAAAAACATAAACTATAAACGATCAACCATTATTGGGCCTTAACACACATGGCACCCCTGTCTGCCCGTGACGTCTCAGTTCATAGCAAAAGAAAATGCATGTCTTTTGTGGAGCAGTATTAGGACTCTTCTTACAGAAAGACGAGCATTTAGAAAGGAGTTCTTAATGATAGATGGATGAGTCTTAAATAATGGCATTTGTGTGACTAAAATTCTCACTCTACAAAATACCCCATAACTTTAGGCTCCAGAGCAACAGGCCAGATGAAAAGGGAATTTCTCTTCTTCCTAATTCTGTTTTGATTCTCCATGCAATTTTAGTGGTTTGTTCATGACATGAATTTTGTATAGGGACGACCCTGTATACGACACTCACAGTGACTTTGACCCCCTTCAATTCTCATCACTGTATCCAAAAGCATATATGTCATCATAATGCATTTAGCATTTAATATTCACTCATATATGCTATGCATATATGTTTAACATGATATATAATAAATATATAATGTGTATTACTAATAGATTTCATAACTAGATTTTGTTATTGCAGTAATAATGGGTTCTAGGGACTACATTAATTTTCTTTTATTTTTCTGGTGTGAATGACTTTATCAACCTATTCAGCTATTTTTTATTGATATCTTTATTAGCCAAAATTAGATACATTGTATGAGAAAAATCTTATGATGGTACCACATTTCCCTCCTCCCTGTCTCCAAGCCACTGGGTGCCCTCCTCGTTGGGCATACTGGATCAGTCCATGAAGTAGAGGGTTATGAATTATACAAGAGGTAGCCAGTTCCCTCCCCCCAGCTTTGTGTGTTCTTGCTGAGGGTGCAATACCTCTGGATAGTCTCCCCCACAGTGGCTCTTACAATCTTTCCATCTCCTCTTCTGCTCAGCTATTTTTGATTGAACTTAACAGATTGCAAAGCATACAATTCTACATATTAAATTGGTAACACAACATTTCAATACATTTGTACTTGGTTGAAAGTTTAAATCAGGGTAAACATGTATATTTCATCAAACATTCATAACATTTATGGTAAAAACATCCAAACCCCTTTTCTTGAGGGTCGAATGTAAATGGCTCCACAGCTTCAGGTATTTTTACTAAGCTTCCTACTTAGAGTCCTGCTGGAGGAGGTGTGGGGGGACAGGGGAAGGTGGAGCTTGAGACCAGCCCTAAGTGTTGAGTCAGCTCATGTTTGCTGGGAGAGTTGTCTCTCTGCTGTGGATGTGTGATGTTGTGAGCCAGTTTCTTCCACCATGATGAAGCTTCCCCTAGAATCTGTAAGCCTGAAATCAACCCTTTCTTCCCATAAACTTCTCTGGCCGGGTGTTATCCCAGCAACAAGGAGGTAACTGCAGCATCTTTCGCATAGCTTTTTAGATGGACAATGCATTGTTTTTGCCTATAGTCACCTACTGTGAAATAGCACACCATACTATCTATTCCTACCTAACTGTCATTTAGTTCTTTTCACATAAAAGACACTCAGCAAATGCTCCTTGGTAAACCCCATGATGATGACAATGTGTTTAAAAAACAAAGAGAAAGATATTAATCTATGACAAAATCCTAAAAAAGAAATTAAACTAGTCCAGAGGCATCCAAGTTCCATGTAAATTTCAGAACAGCACACGTACATTTTAACCTCTTGAAAAAGCATGTCCCTTGTTTTCTTCTATCCCTAGCTGAATTCATGAGCCATGGGATGGAATTCTATCTTGAATCTTATCAGAAGCATGTATCATTTCTGCATTTTTACTTTGAACACCAAAAAAATAGGACCAAAGTTTTCAATCCTCATGGATTTCATTGACATTTCCCTTATTTTTGGAAGGCAGACTCTAAGCCTTCAAGCCTGTTAAAATTTGGAGTCTAAGAAGTAAATACTGATTTTCTCCCATGTTTCTTTTATTTATTTATTTATTCATTTTCAAGCAGAGAGAGAGAGAACCAGGGCCACCACCTCGTGGGTCCGACCCATGTGGGTCCTGGGAATTGAACCCAGGGCCTTAGGCACTGGAGGCAAGTGCCTTAACTGCTGAGCCATCTCTCCAGTCCTCTCCCATGTTTCTGATGCCTCGAGAGCATCAACTATAATGGATTAGGAAGCAGTCCTGAAGTAGAGGGTCCTTGGCATGCACAGGGCCTCCTTACTCCTCATTCTTCCTCAAGGTGATAAAACACCTCTTCTCAGTCAGGCCTTACCATCCCTGAAGCTTCACTATTATGGACTGAATTATTTTATTGATTCTCTGGTTTTCCGGGTATCTCCTACATGGAAAACAAACCAAGATGTCATGTCATGATTTCTAGTTTCTTGAAGAAAGATGATTTCTCACCTTCATTATCCAGAAGGAAGTGAATTCACCCTTTCCAGTGGCATAACAGGCTTAGGCAGGAAGCACATAGCCTCACTGTCATTGCTGAAATGTCTTCAAGCCCCAGCTGACAAGAACAATATGCAGTAGAGTTCCTTAGAGTACTTACAGTGTTCCTACAACAGAAGAAACCATCAACAAGACAAGCAGACTGACCACACAATAGGAGGCTATCTGTAATACCTATGAACTTCAGGCAAGGGCTAATAACCAGAATTTTCACACAAATTTAAAAATTAAGCACCATAAATATAATAATGATAATATAAATCTACCAATCAACAAATAGGTTATCTGTTCAGATAGTTCTCAAATTAAAAAACACAAATGAGGTGCTAGAGAGAGGGCTCAGCAGTTAAGGCACTTGCCTGAAAAGCCTAATGAGCTGGGTTTGACTCCCCAGTGTCCACAGAAAGCTAGATGCACAAAGTGGCGCATGCGTGTGGAGTTCATTTATAGCAGCTGGAGCCCCTGGCATGCCCATTTCCTCTCTATGTCTCTCTTCTGTCTCTTTCTGCTTCCAAATAAATAATTATATATTTTTTTCCAAAAAGAAACACGAAACATGTTTGAGATACCATCTCGTCTTGGTCAGAATGGCTGTCATGAAGAAAATGGACACAAATGTTGGTGAGGATTCCAGGAAGGGACCCCTCAGCCACCATTGTTGGGAGTGCAAATTAGCAGAGCCATTATGGAAATGAGTGAAAGGTATACTAAACTATTAGAAATAGACTTCCCCTAGGAACCACCAGCTACACCACTACTGGTATATACCCCAAGGACGCCATACTCCCTACATGTCTATTATGGGTCTATTTACAACAGTTAAGAACTAGAATCAACCTAGATGCCCATCCACAGATGAATGGATAATGAAAATGTGGTGCATAGAAGAATTCAATTTAGCAATACAGAAAAATGAAATGATGAAATTTACATGGTAATAGGTTGATCTGGAAAGGCTCATGTTAAGTGATTTAAACTCAGAAAGACCCAAACCACATGTCCTCTGTGACAGGCAGTGTCTTAGCTTGTTGTATCTATACATATACATATACATATACATATACATATACATATACATATACATATACATATACATATACATATACATATACATATACATATACATATGCATATGCATATACATATACATATATATAGAGAGAGGGCAAACATGAATAAAAACTATAAAGGTAGAACATCATCCCAAAGCAACTATATAGAGGTGAGCTGGATTTGCTGGGTGAGAGACAGACAAATGGACACATGTGACATGAAACCAGAGTAGGGAGGGGTTACAGGAGAGAGGGGAATTGGTGGGGGGGGTAAAGGAAATTGGGGACAGAAGGGAAATAAAACTCAATAAAACTAGCTTGTATTTATTTATAAATCTTAGAAATACCTAAAACTCTGTAAAGCAACTAAAAAAATTAAGTAAAACTTAAAAAAATGGACAGGGAGGAGGGAAATTGGAGAATTAAGGAAACCAACACATTATTTGCTCATTCAGTGTATCTAATTATTGATAATAAAGATATAATTTTTAAAAAAAATTTAAAAATGAAAGTTTTAACATGAGACTTAGAATGTACATGGACTCAGTTATTTTCAAGGATCAAACTAAAGCATGAGAAACTTGTTTAGCTGCACCCCACTCTTTTGGCCTCTGTAGAAAGATGCCCAGTCATGTGGGTATTAGGAAAGCATGCCAGGCATATCCTGTCAGAATCAATATCTGAATGTGATGAGAAATTTGAGATGACCTCTCCACTGCTTTTCATATGAAGTCCTGTGGAAAGCAGTAATGCCAACACAAAACACATTATTTGAGAATGACTGCTGGCCCTTTTGGGATCTGTAGGGTTTAGAGTCGAGTGTTGGAGGTGCCTGGTTCTGACCCTGAGCACCCCAGCCATATGTCTATCAGTGGGGAAGACCAGGCTACCCATCTTCATGTTTCTCTGAGATCTAAAGGAGCTGAGATCTTAGGAGAGAAGTCCACGGTAGACTTTGTCTAGATTTAGTTCAAACTGCTGAAGCCCATGCTGTGTGAAGGAAAGACGATGATAAACGATACTGACAGAGTCATGAGCACCATGGAAGCCCTCCACTTGATTCTGGAACCAGACAAGAAGCCTTGGTGGAAAGCCTATAGGGAAAGTTGGTCAACTCGGAAGCTGCAGTTGCTAAGCATCCTTTTCCACCAGTTGCATTGTAGTTACTTATTACTGCTGGGACAAAGCACCTGACCAAAAACTTCTGATGGGAGGAAAGGGTTATTTGGGATTGCAGATTTGAGAGGAAGCTTCATGATGGCAGGAAAAATCAGGACATCACCTCTGCCACAGCAGGTGGAAAACAGCAGCAGGAGAGTGAGCTGAGCTCGAGCTATAACATCCCTAAGCCCTCCCCCAACAACACACCTCCTTCAGCAAGGCTCCATCTCCCAAAGTGCCATCAGATGAGAACCAAGCACTCAGAACATGTGAGTCCATGGGGAACATCTGATTCAAACCACTACAGGATGGATGAGGATGATGGTATAAGATACACCATGAACTCATAAAAGTGGCCGATCATTTTTGGTCCTCAAGTAAATCCCAACTGAGCTGGGTCAACTGAGGGATTTCAGAGGGGAAGCTCACACTAAAAAGATGGAAGATGACTATGGGGGGGGACAATTGGGGTTGTAGGGAAAGTGGTGCTGCTTAGGAAATGGCTTAGGAAGTTGCTCAGAAGTCACATGAAGGTCAGTACACTCAAGTTCAGGTTGATGCCTAAAAGTATAAAATACAACACTGAAAGGTCCTTATTATGAGAATAATAAGTATTTCATTGATTTGCTCAGTTTATTTCATGACAGAAATGGCAAAAACAGGACTACTTTCATGAGATTAGCAATACAATTACAAAGATGCTTTTGATAAAAAGCAATAGGACCTACAGGGTGGAGCTGCTGATGTGGAAACCTGTGGTATGAATGTGTTAGAACGAAATGTCTACCTCAAAACAGACCTGACCCAGAGAAAAGCTGTGGGTCACAGCACATGCCATTTAGGAAACCATCAGTAACAACTGTGTGATATTCCCAATGCCTGGACTCAGAATGTCACAAAGTGCAAACAGCCTTTAGAGTCTTTCTGATACCTGAATTGTATAATTTTTGTATACTTTGTATAATTTGTATATTTGTATAATTTTGTTGTTTGGGGGGAAATATCTAAATTATAGTGAAACATTATAAACCAAAAAACGAATCATCAGAAGAATAATTATTAAGAAAGATGTTGTGTTTCTTTAAAAAAAAAAACAGACATTTTACCCAAACACACAGAAAACTATGGAAGCAGTTTATTTTTCTCTTACTGCTTCAAAACTTGGATAATCAGGCCGGGCGTGGTGGCGCACGCCTTTAATCCCAGCACTCGGGAGGCAGAGGTAGGAGGATTGCCGTGAGTTCAAGGCCACCCTGAGACTACATAGTGAACTCCAGGTCAGCCTGGGCTAGAGTGAGACCTTACCTCAAAAAACAAACAAACAAACAAAAAACTTGGATAATCAAAGCCAAAATGTCAGGGCATCAATAACAGCATTTGAAATCCTAGTGCCAAATAACATACACTTCATTTTTCTTGTAGGTCATGGTGCCAACCCATTCTACTATGTGCTTTCCCTGGTTTTTACTACATATATTTTTCAATAACTTCATGATACCTATAATGGACAAACAGGCACTTCTAGATTTCTGAGGTGAGCACACCATTCAATGGCTCTCACCTGTTATTTATTTGATAATAAAAGTTCTTAATGCTTCCTTCGCCCTGTGGATTTAGGTTTGGGCAGAGTCGCTTGGGCACTGACAGTCATACTCTTCATTAAGGCATGATGTCAGTGCTATTCTAGTTTTCCTTGGGTTGAATAATTATTAAGAAATATGTGTATGTATGCTCGTTTGACCCCGACTTTCATAGCCTTATATAATTGTTGATCTAGTTTTCCCTTAAAGAATTAATTATAATCATATCATACAAATGGTAGTTTTTTTTCTTAACACTTAAAAATATTTATTTGTGTGTGCCTGTGAGAGAGAGAAAGAAAGAAAGAAAGAAAGAAAGAAAGAAAGAAAGAAAGAAAGAAAGAAAGAAAGAAAGAAAGAAAGAAAGAAAGAAAGAAAGAAAGGGCATGCCAGAGTCTTTTGCCACTACAGAAAGAAGAATGCCTATTTTGCTTTAATGGGTGGTTGAGTAATTGAACCTGGGCGGGAAGGCTTTAACCACTGAGCAATCTCTTCAGGCCTTACTGACATTGTTGCTGAGAATTTTAATATATGAATACACTGTATCCCATTTTCTTTTGTGCGTTTTCCATTCCAGTGACAGTGAAGAGACCTGACATCAAAATGGAAGGAAGACCCACCCACAAGCTGTCCAGTGACCTCATGGACAGGTGTGCTTATCATGAACACACCTGCACACACACACACACACACACACACACACACCACACACACACACACACACACACACACACAAACTAAACAAATAAGATTTAAATGTAAAAGTAGACCAAGAGGGGTATTTATTTCTTCATGAGAATTACATGACCTGTTTGGTTTTGTTTCTAATAAAGATCTGACATGTGAATACATGAGGAAACAGAAAACTGCAAAGTTCAGGAAATAAAAATAGAATATATTGGGCTGGAAAGATTGCTAAGTGGTTAAGGTGCTTGTGTCTAAAGCCTAAGGATCCGGGTTTGATTTTCCAGTACCCATGTAAGCCAGATGCTTAAGGTAGTGCATGCACATGGAGTTTCTTTGCAGTGGCTAGAAGGCCTGGCATGCCCATTCCCTTCCTGTCCGCTTCTCTCTATCCCCCTCCCTCTCTCTCTCAAATAAATAAATAAAATAAAGGATGGAATATAAAGCAGGAAGCTCCCAAGATGCTTCACAAAGGTTGTCTCATATCCTGGTGTCCAGGTTCCCCTTACTCTCCACTTGAGTGCAGCTGGGACCTACACCATGCTTCTCAGCGTTAGCTTTAATAAAGGTGATAGCATGTCATTTCGGTGACTTGGTTAAAGTGGAGACCTCTGCTTTGACAAGGCGAAGCGGACACAAGGAACTGAAAGCAGTCAAGAATGCAGACACTGGAACTGGTGGTCTTCTAGAACTGGAATCCTGAAAGTAAACTTGGAAGTGGATTGGTCCTCTGAGAAGCCTTCCCATGAGTCTTCTATACCGTTTCAACTTGTGAGAGTCCCTGGTGGCAAAGAATAAAGTTAACCACGCCCAAGATCCCAGCTGTCAGGAACTGTAGGTAATAAACTGTGTTGCTCTTCTTCTTCTCCAGTAAGTAGCAATTGGATAATTTGATATGTAACAATGATTTGTACCAAGAAACATTCACATATTTGACTTTGCCATTTAACCCATGCCCAATCTTGCTTGGTGCCAATGTTAGCCCGCCAGAAACTGTGCCCAGCTGAATAGCAAGCAGACAAATTGCCTTTTTTCTTATATTTTTTCTTCCACTCAAGTAAGTATCATATAATTATCCTAGACCTTTCACACTTTTATTTGTTGGTTTAGATTTATATCTGGTTTAGGATTTTTGTTCTTTTTTTTTTTTTGCTTTACTTTGTTTTAACTGCTTATAATGGATTGAAATTATTTGATTTTTTTAAAAGGCATAGTTGTAAAGGTTTTGGTCCAAATTTGAGTGGCCACATGACTCTGAGCTTCTAGGGAGGGACACACATTGTGACAAGAGCATTAGGTAGAACAAATCACCTGCATCATGAGTCAGGAAGAGACATAAAGCTATGTCTTATAGTGGACTGTGAATTTTTAAAATTCCTTTAAAATAAAATAATTTCTAAATATCCTCATGACCTTTGCAGGTCTGGGTGAAATGGAGATAAAAATCCCGAGGAACAAGATATAAAAGAATATGATGGTCTGATGGTGGATTCTTTCTTCCCCTACTTCCATAGACTTTCCTTCATGTAAATCAGAAAGTTTTCAGTGTCTGTGCCATTTAGACACTCCCCTCCAAAAATAATTAGTGTCTTAACAATAAAGTCAACACTCAAAACTGTTTCTTTTTCATGATGCAGCATTATTGAAATTTGTATGCTTTTAAACCCAGAGGTAGTTATTTACTCCATCAGCCAACGCTGTTCACTGTATATATTGTGCTTGTAAAAATACTGGATTTTTCTTGCTATTGTAATAGTTTCCAGAATCTGCTGAGACGCCTTAGCCTCCACTCCTTCACTCAGACTCCAGTGTGTCATAGGATCTCAACGTTCTGACTAGCTCGTCCTGGTTTTCTGCCTCTTTCTGACTTCCTCAGTCTTTTTATAACAGATCTCAGAAAGCAAGGCTGTGAAAATTAACGACTTCAGCAAACATGGTAGGAGGTTGCCTTGGTGTCCTTGCTGTTCTTTTCAGCTTCTGTGGGAGGGTTGATAACTTCTGGGCTCTGGAAACTTCTAATGGAGCATGGGGAAGGTTGAAAATCACTCTACTGTAGCAACAGCATTCCAGTGTTCTGTGTTCCTTTTTTTTAATAGTTAATGATCCCAACACATACTCAATACATGCTCTCTATCTGAAATCTTAACATTGCTCTCCAGACATACATTAGAATTTAGAATAAGTTTCTACACATTCCCTCTTGCAGCATTTCTGCTTTCTTTCTGTCTTTTTCATATAGATCATCCAAACTCTAAATTTATTATGAATAAATGCTCCAGGAATAGAATTTATAGCATTTTCCTACCATACACCTGCTGGTCACATAATCAAGATGATATATACTGAAGCAGAAACAAATTTACAAATGATGTTTTTTTAATAGTCCCAAATCTCACCCTCATTTATATCCCTACCACTTGTTTTCTGCCTGGTAATTTCCGCTGCTTTATTACTTCCATCTTGCTACTTTCATAAACGTTTTGAATTGAGCTCAGAGTATTAATGCCATCAAAATGTGGCATAGAGGAAACAAGCATCTTGGGCAGGTTTGGGGGTGGAATGCACTTGCTAAACTTTCATGAACACCTTTCTGGATTAACTGTCTATCCCAGCATTCCATTTTCTCTGATACTACAGATGTATTCTTCTTTACCAGTCTTTTCAATGCTGATGAATGCCTCATTCATCTATGTGCCGGCTGAGTTTTGTTGTCAACTTGACCCGTTTAGTGACCTTGGGTGGGTCTCTGAAGTTGCTTACAGGAAGGATTAACTAAAGGAGGAGGTCCTTCCTCCAGAGTGAGCCTTTCCTCCAGAATGGGTGGCCCCCTCAGCTCTCAGTAGAGGGCAGAATGTAAGGAAGCTCCAGGGGAAGGAAATCTCTTCTCTTCCCCCTGCTTGTTTGCTGTTGTGTGTTTGGTGGTGGTGGTGGCCTCTCTCTCTCTCTCTCTCTCTCTCTCTCTCTCTCTCTCTCTCTCTCTCTCTCTCTCTCTCTCTCTCTCTCCCTGTGAAAGGAGGCCAGCTCTATTACCATTATGGAACTTCCTTTGGATCTGAAACTTGGAGGTTCATCCCAGCAATGTATGGCTGACTGGGACAATCCAGTTGTTAAATTTTGTGGTTTTCCATCTCATTCACACTCTTCAAAATTTAGGGACTGTTGCAGAAGTGGCAGCAAAAAGAATGTAAGAGCCAAAGGAAGGGGAGATGTGCTTTGCAATACTATCTTCTAGATACAAATTGCTGTGGCATTCATGACCTCTTAGTGGCTGATGCTACCTACACAAGACCTACATAGAAGGAGGGTGTTGCAGTCAGCATTCTAGTTTCTGTGCAGAAAGAACCCAAGCAAAAGCGGCTTGTGGAGGAATGGGTTTATTTGGCTTACGGACTCGAGGGGGGACTCCATCCTGGCAGGGAAAATGATGGCATGAGCAGAGGGGTGGACATCACCTGCACCACAGCACTGCAAACAGCGGCAGGAAGGTGTGCCAAACACTGGCAAGGGGAAGCTGGCTTATAACCCCATAAACCCGCTCCCAACAACACAGCTCTAGTGAGTTTGTAAAATTCCAACTGCCATCAGCTGAGGATCGAGCATTTAGGACACATTCATTTGTTTATGGGGGACACCTGGATCAAACCATGACAGAGGGGGGGGAAATGATGATATCAAAAGAGAAGAGCAGGGCTTGAGAGATTGCTCAGTGGTTAAGGCACTTGCCTCTAGTGCCTAAGGCCTCAGGTTCAATTCCCCAGGACCCACATAAGCCAGACCCACAAGGTAGTGGCCCTGGTGCTCTCTCTCTCTCTCTTTCTCTCTTTCCCTCTCTGCTTGAAAATAAATAAAATATTTTTAAAAAGAGAAGAGCACTTAGTTGGAAAGAAGGGGTTCAATGGAAGAGTGATAGAGGAGGGAAAGAGAGGATGGTGGGAGAGATAGTAATTACGATCTATTGTTTATATGTACAGATCAGAAGTTAAACAAATTCTTTCCCTTTTAATATAACTTGTGTAAGGATAGAAACTCCATATGCATGCACGTGTGTGTGTGTGAGACTGTAGTTTGACACTGAAAATAGGCACTCAATGAGGCAGTGTCTGGCATATAATAATAATAGCACCCCTGAATATATTTTATGAAGTATTCAGTTATGATGGAATGGGAGAAAGCAACACTTTGGGTAGATATTAATGCCAAAGTGATGTTCTGAAGCGGATGATCCCATTGGAATGGTGTCCACAGAGCTAAACTCTCAGACTTGGCCTCAGCACTTCGAGAGAAGTCAGGTGAGCAAGACCTGATGGGAGGTTGTTGTAGACATCACAAATCCATATTTGGGGGGGCGTGGGGGCTGGCCACCTACATTCATTCATCGGAAATGGTTGACTGGCAGGGGGAAGCCTTCACAAAATCACATCTAGAGTCTTTAATCGCTACAGTGAGAGCTTAGTCACAACATGGAAGGTTAAGATGTTACTTTCCTCAGGAATAGTCAAGGGAATTCTTGGCTGATGGGTGTTTCTGATGAGACATATGGACCTCTTTAAAAAAATCTTTGAGCATTCTCTCTCTCTCTATCCTCTCTCTCTCTCTCTCTCTCTCTCTCTCTCTCTCTCTCTCTCTCTGATTTAACAGTTAAGATATCTATGGAGCAATCAGATTTCATAACTGTAGCTGACTTGTGGCCTATGAAATTGACAGGCTCTGAGAACTAATGAAAATGAACTGGATCCTCAGGGCTCATTTCCTCCTGCAGTTAAGCCCCAATGGGAGCTTGTATGCTAACTACAGCTTTAAAATCGCACTGCATGAGACTGAATGTTATACTTGCCAACATTTGCCCCCTGACTATATCCATATATTCTGAAGCTTGGGAAAGATTCAGGTACAGAAGAAAGAATTAGATTTTAAAAAAACACTAATAAGATATGGGATCAGCCTATGTACCCATCAACAAGATTTTTTTAAACATTTTATTTATTCATTTTCAAGCAGAGAGAGGAGAGGGGAGAGAGAGAGAGAGAGAGAGAGAGAGAGAGAGAGAGAGAGAGAGAGAGAGAGAGAGAGAACACAACAGGGCCACCGCCTTGTGGTTCTGGCTTATGTGGGTCCTGGGGAACTGAATCCAGGGCCTTAGGCACTGGAGGAAAATGCCTTAACTGCTGAGCCATCTCTCCAGCCCAATCATCAACAAGATTTTTAATGCGGTGTGCATATATACACAATGGAATATTATTCCTCCATAAAGAAGAATGAAATCTTGTTAATTTCTGCAAAATAAATGGAGTTGGAGGATAATTATGCTAAGTGAAATAAGCAGACATAGAAACACAAATGCTATACATTCTGTCTCATGTATGGAAACTAAAAATAGTCAACCTGAGCATAGAATATTAATTGACAGAGATTAAGAAAGGTGTGCGATATGTAAAATTGGATTTCTTTTAACTGTCCTGTGGTTATTCAAAATAAAAGTAATTAAAAAGAGTATTATTCAAAAGAGCTGAAGGCTGATGCAAACAGCGGGCAAAAGTCATTGGCACAATGCCTACACAGATCTGATAGTTGGATGTGTCTCTGAACTTTCTTGCAGCAAGAATGGTGTTTTGTAAAAAAAAATAATAATAATAAAATAATTTGCAAGCAATAATGTCTTCTAAATACTTATTTTACTTAAAATATTCATGGAGTTAATAACAAATATGATCCTCTTCTCTCTTTACTGACCTTCAAAGGCATTGCCAGTTCTATCTTTATCCAACTATTCATATGAAACAAAAGCTAATTACTGTACAAATGCACAATCAATTTATGATAACTACATCACAATCATCTTTTATAGGACTATGCCAGGTCACTGTGCCAAATAATGCTTCATGTTGTTGATGGAAGTTTTTGAATGAATGATCCCATCATGTTGACCTTTAAAGCCACAAAATTTGGTTGAGCCATGAGAAAGTTTACTATCATGTTATAAGTCAGTCAGGGTCTTTCAGAATCCAAACAGACCTGGCTGGATCTTCCTGTGATTAATGGTTGACTGGAGAAAAATTTTCCTAACCTAAAAAGCTTTCCCTCTCTATTGTAATAAAAGTTGTGTTTAATTGATCTCCTTAAAAATAAGCTTGCAACATTAAGGCAGCCTTAATACTCACCCACCATGACTCAGGGAACTGAGCGGAAGAGGGGGCGGAAAGATTGTGAGAGCCGTGGTGGGGGAGATGGTCCAGAGGCATGGCAACCATCAGTAACAACACACTTGGGCCAGGAAGACCAGGCTGAGTACTAGGATATCCAGGATCCCTTGCCACAAGGACTAATACAGACAGCCCACGGAGGAGGATATCCAACTGATCAGGGATGGGGAGGGGGGGAATTGGGGAATTCGGGATAACAACTCATGGTTTGCCCACTAAATGATGTAACTCATTATGGACAATAAATTTATATTAAAAAATACTAAAGTATTTCTCAGCATGGGCAAATGTAGACACCTGGGGTATTTTTAATTTGACTCAGTTATTAAAACTACACATAAGGACTGGAGAGATGGCTCAGCCGTTAGAGGTGCTTGCTTGCAAAGCCTGACAGCCTGGGTTTGATTCTCTAGTACCCACATTAAATCCAGATGCACAAAATGGCACGTGCACCTGGAGTTTCTTTGCAGTGGTACAAGACTCAGGCACACACATGTTCTCTCTCTCTCTCTCTCTCTCTCTCTCTCTCTCTCTCTCTCTCTCTCTCTCTCTCTCTCTGCTTCTGTCATGAACATTCCTGCTGCTAGTTTGATGCAAGTGAATGGGTGTGTCCATGTAGCTCCTAGGACAGCTTGGAGCTGAAGAAACGTACTCTGGGCTGTTCAGCTAGTTCCCAATGTTGACTTATTTTGTTTTGTTTTTAAATATTTGTAATTTATTTATTTGCAAGGAGAGAGAGAGAGAGAGAGAAAGAGAAAGAATGGGTACACCAGGGCCTCTAGCCATTGCAAATGAACTCCAGATGCATGTGCTACTTTGTGTATCTGGCTTTGCTGGGTACTGGAGAGTTGAGGAGTTAAACACGGGTCGTTACGCACTGCAGGCAAGCGCTCTAATCATGGAGCCATTTCTCCAGCTCATAATTCCCTATGCTAATTGAAATGTTATTCATCTCTCTGTTCCTCAGTTTTCTCATTTGTCAAGTGAGGATAGAATTGGTATTTCACAGAGCTGTTGAAGAAGTCACTCTTTGTATTTCTTCTTTTGATAAGTTTCTCCTAATCATGTGCCCATTTATTTGGAGTATGCAGTTATTATTAGCTATCTGTTAAATCTTTGAGTCTCTTTTATATACTGAGTATAAATCCTTTGTCCAATAAATCCTGATACAGATTAGTGCCGCCATTATAGAGGACAGTATGGATGTGCCTTAAGAGCTAAAAAATATCTCCATGGTCTAACTCTCTCACTTTTCACAGGATAGCCAAAGGAAATGCCATCAGCATGCCAAAGTGATGTCTGCATGTTCACTACATGCACCATCCATGATGGCTACTCTGTGGAATTAGCACAAATGCCCATCAACACATAAAAGCATAATAAAAAAATTTGTACTCAAAGGAATGATACCTGACCATAAAGATGTTTGCAGAAAAACAGCTGGAACCAAAGGATATTGTGTTAAATGGAACAGACCAGACACAGAAAGTCAAGTTCCCTGTGCCCTCTGAGAAGTAGAAGCAGCCTTGAGGCCATGACAGCAATGGGAGGAGGTGGGAGTGGGGGGGACAGGGCCATAAAGGAGCTAAACTTGCGAGAATATCTAATACGCATGGGTTGACATATCACACTGATTTCCACTCATATATACAATGAATGTTTTACTCAAAAATAAAATTAAATAAGGTTGGGGAGATGATTCAGTGGTTAAAGCCACTTGCTTTCAAAGCCTGCCTGTCCAGGGCTCAATGCCCTAGTCCATGTAAAGCCAAATGCACAAAGTGGTGCATGCATCTGGAGTTCCTTTACAGTGAATGGCAAGTGGCTCTGTCAGGCCCATATTCTCATTCTTATTCATATTCATTCTCTCTCTCCCTTCACAAATGAATAAATATATTTTTAAAACAAAATAAAATTAATTAGTCATAACTTTTCTTTTAGCTTGAATGTTTTGCACATCTCAATTTGGAAACTTGTATAATATAAAAATATTAAAATGGCTACATTTTCCCCTCTGTACAGAAAAAGATTCTAATTAAAGCTCTTCACATTATATAAATCCAAGTTGGTACCTTCTGGGTCCATATGATTTTCATTCATATTGTATTGTGATTTGACTATTAAATGCCCCCAAAGGCTCCTGTGTTGGGACACTTGGTCCCTAGCTGACACCTCTTTGGGAAGGTGTGAAACCTTTAGGAGGTGGAAGCTGGCTGCAGGAAGTGGATCCTGGAGGGTGGGTCTTGAGGTTTTATAGCCCGACCCCACTTCCTGTCCATCCTCAGCTTCTCCATTTTGCTCCTGAGTGTGGCTGTGTTGAACTCTGCTTCGGTGCCTTCCTCACCATGAAACTCCCCCTCAAAACGATAAACCAAAATAAACTCATCATTCCATAAGTTTCTTCTGGCTCAGTATTTGTTACAGCAGTGAGACAGTCACTAATACACGTTGTGTATTATCTGTTGTGGTGATAAGCCCATAGCCTGGGGTGTTTGTGATTAAGCCTCATGGTTTTTGGCCAGCTCAAGGGAGGCTTGGGAGGTGGAGCCTTAGACAAGGTGTGTCACCAGAAGCAGGCCTTGAGGCTTATCGCCCACCAGGTGTTCATAGCTAGCTCACTCTCTTCTTTACTGCTGCTGTACAGAAGTGACACCAAGCTTTCTCCTTAGACCCCAATGCTTTCTTCACCAGGATGAAACTGTGGGCTGGAGATTAACCCTTTCCTTCCATCAGCTGCTTCTGGTCAGGTGTTCTGCCCCTGCAACAAGAAGGTAACTGCTATATCTTTCAATCTTTCCATTCATAGAAATAATAGCAAAATAACAAAGAAATAATAATAATGATAAATATAATGTCTGACTAATGGCCTGTCATGTAAATACAACCATTATTCCTCAATGTTCCCCGATTAACTTAGTGAGGGGTTCTGCCTCCAACACACATTCACACACTTGTAATCATGTGTGTGGCCATCTAGGTAAAGGGAGCAAGAAGACTTGGTGATGCTCTGAGGCTCAGCCTGAGTACTAAATTCACTCTGTGTAGAGCTTGGCCATCTTGATCTAAATATAGATGCATGAGTCACATGCTGAAATTTTTTAATTCATAAAATTCTAGTTTCACTTTTCAAAAAAAGGTTAAAATTTGCAAATAATGCAGGCTGTCCATTTAAGGAAATTTTATCTGAATATAAATGCAACAAGTAACATATTTTTTTGTCTATTTCTACTCTTTTATTATGCCCAGTGTTCATCTATTCCAAATTCTTTGGGGAAAAAAAACTTCTAGAATAACTGAACAATAGACACTTATTTGAGTTTTATACATTAGTCTTAAAAATTGTAACTTCTTTTTTCAGGAAATGGGTTGCTTTATAAATTTACAACCTGTAACTTTATAGGTCACTCCTTCAAGCCCCACACGCTCTGATCCCAGGAAAGGTAGCATTGTACAATAACATCTACTTTCCTGGAAATTTTACTCATCAATGTCTTCTACTCATAGGAGAAATATACGAATCTTCCTGGCAATCATGGACGTGATAACCCAGGAAACATTTCTTCTCTGAGAAATTTCCTTCACTTAATAAGAGAGAGCTATAAAATTGTCGAGAAAATGATCAATGAGCCTTTGAAGGGTATAGCTGTAAGGTGTTCATCAAATAGGGCCTGAAAATGTGGTGTTGGAACTGAGGCCTCTGCTTACACACCACAAGGCTTCAGATTTGTACAGAAAGGTCAATCCTTGACTGTCAGGGATTTAGGGAGACACAGAAACTGTTTCCAGAAAACTGAAACCGGAAGCTTGCACATTATGAAGAGATAAAGTAGGGTTATTTTTTTCTTCTTCTTGTCAAATGATTTTTTACTTTGCAAGCAGCTGTCGGTAGAGTTCTTTTATGAAATGGTAACTGTCTGACTTCTGGGAATGTTTTCTAATTGTTTACTTGCAGGGTAGAAATACCCTCAAGCTAAATGTTAGAAATTACTCTCAAAGAAAACAGAAAAAGCATGTCAGAAATTTTCAGATGAGTCAATAAAAATGTGGCTGCATTTGGAAAAAAAATCAATCGACAGAAATATTTCAGAGAATACAGTTTACCTAAAGAGAGGAACACAGAGATCTACTCTGTGCTTCTCTTTCTTTCTCAAATTTGAAACATTTTCCAAAATCCTTCAAACATAGTTTTGTTTTTCAATAATGCCCAGCAGTCTTCATTTTTAAGTAGTGGTTACATAAAAAAACACACACAGAAACTCATGAACAGTTTAAATACTAAAGGAGCTGCAATTTCTCCCTAACAGAATGAATCTTTCACTGCTTTCCTTTCTCAGGCCTAACAACACACATCTTCGTCATTTTCTGAACATATGCTGTACTCAAAGCCAGAGAACTCGATTCTAAAAATAAAATGAAACAGAAATTTCTGAAGTTTTAAGATGATATGGCATCTATCAGTCACAAAAGAATGAGTCAGACCTTAAAAAGGAAGATATTTTATGACATACAGTTTTATCTTGTTTTATACAAGTTAAAATGAAAATCATTTAAAACAGCAAAAAAAAAAAAAAATCAATTACTATTGGTGACCTGCTCAGTGTATAGGGAAAGGATGTCTTTGAACCCCTTGTCTCGGCCAAGCTAAAAGGAAAAGGAAATGTTTCAATTACTTAGATCATGTAACAAAATGCCAGAGGAAACAGTTGGACAGAGACCATGTGATCTCAAGTCTGTTTTGGCAACCAGCCTCACTGTTTATGTTTTCTAGACGTTTCTTTGATTTACAGAAACCTTTTCTGTATGGCTGGGCATTTGAGGGGAAGGGGTTGAAAAAAAAATTCATGGATTTCGCCATTTTTTTTGTCTCTCTCATTGTTCATGCTGTTAACATGGGAGGATTTCAGCTTCCCACCTGCTCACTTAAGGAGGAATGAAATGTGCCCTTGCAGCACACTGCATGGGACTTCTTCTTCCCTCATTTTCTGGATGCATTCTACCCTTCCATTCTTTCTAGAAGCTTGTCATTGCTGAGGAGGGGAAGGGGGGGTGTTCTTTGTTAAAGATGGCGTTTTCTTCCCAATACTGCACTGCCCTCTAGTGACTCCGTACCGCGTCTTTTCCTTTTTCCTCCCTTTCTCCCTTCCTCCCTCCCTTGCTTCCTTCCTTTCTTTCTTCTCTGCCTTTCATACTTCCCTCGTTCCTTCCTTTCCACCTCTGTTCTCTTTCCCTTTTTCCTCCTTCCTTCCCTCCCTCTCTTTCCCTCTCTTCACACCTTTCTGTCACCCCTTCAATAAACAACATAATTCTATTTAGAGAAGGAAGAATTTGTGCAGTGTGGATATTCAAAATCCAGTTTAAAAAATGACATTGTTTGTAGTGATTTGAAGTTCTGCGTCAAGTTTCACTTAACATGTGAAATGTACACGTTAAATAAGTGATGCTGGGCTGGAGAGATGGCTCAGCAGTTAAAGCACTTGCCTCCAGTGCCTAAGGCCCTGGGTTCAATTCCCCAGGACCCACATATGCCCTGGTGTTCTCTCTCTCTCTTTCTCTCTCTCTCTCTCTCTGTATTTCTCTGCTTGAAAATAAATAAATAAAATATTTAAATAAGTGGTGCAGTCTAAGCGTATGATGCCTTGGGTAAAATTTTAAAGACCCACAGTTCAGTCATTCCTCTGAGAACGTCATTTGTGGGTTGATTGCCTCCATAAAAGTAGCCAGAACAACAAGAAACAAAAACACACTTTATTTTACCAAAAAGAGAGCCACTTTAAGATGGATCTCGCTGTACAGGCCTGTAATCACTGCTACATTGGATGCTGAGGCAGGAAGGTGGCAAGTTCAAGTACAAGCCACATAATTTAGTGAGACCCTGTTTCAAAATAAAAGCTACCAAAAAAAAATCCTGTGGCTGTAGAAGTGTGGGAGAGTGCTTGCCTACATAGGTGAAGACTTTTCATGTTGGTTTTTAGCCATATTTTTTTTCCTCCAAGGGATTTGGTTCTTATGACAAATGACAAGGCCACTTTGGTTAGCGGCTGTCAGAACTCTCAGCTGCCATTCCTCACGCTTGCTACATCTCTACGTCCCTCTGGACATTATTAACAAACAACCAAATTCTAACACAGAGAGAAAAGTGGCTGAGGAGACTGGCACCGACTGTGGCCATGTAATTTATTTTTCTAGTCTGCATTTAAGTGTTGTGGCTTTGAAGTTTCAGTGAGCATGCAGAGCTGCGTGCGTCTCTGTGACATTTCCAAATACAATCTCAGTTGATTCTCTTTCCTCCCCACTTCCTCCAGCCATCCTGTTTCTCCTCCCATCCTTTTCCTCTTTTCCGTTTACAGAAATATTTCCCTACTCTAGCGTAAGGACCCATCAAGTATGCTGGACATATGTAACTTCCATCATCATACGGCTAAAAGAGCAATCAGTTTTCATCTGGGCATATTCCTGTGTACCTAGAAGCAATACAGACCTCCATCTCAGGACTCTTATTTATTACAGAGGCGCTTGGGAAATGCACAATTGGAGGGGAAATGATGACATCAAAATAGAAGAGAGACTAGCTAGAAGGAAGAGATGGATGGGGAATTTGGGAGGGGACGAAAGTGGGGAAGGGGACTATGATTGCGGTCTATTTATTTATGGACCTTGTCAAGAAAAGGTTTTTTGTTTGTTTGTTTGTTTGTTTGTTTGTTTTTTAAGATGAGGATAAGAGAAGTAGTCCCAAGCTACATCAAGGTAGGTTTTAAAGGTTTGTTCCCATTTGTGTGTTGAAGCTATGGCCAAAGTTCAAGGCCTTGACAATGACATGACTGCAGGGGTCATTTCTCACCAGAACCATGGTCCCTGCTCCTAAAAACTGAGTTGCCATGAATACCCGAGTGTGTACAGAGGCATCTGAAGCATGGAATGCAGCCATGCATGGTGATGTATACCTGTAATCCCAGTACTTAGGAGGCTGAAGCAGGAGATCACATGTTCAATACCTGCCTGGGCTATGGAATGAGTGTAAGGCCACCAGACTTGGAAAATTAGAGATATTATTTCAGATTTTTAAAAAAATTTAATTTGTTTTTAAACTGGAAAAATAGACTTAAAATCTTTCCTCTTAGGGATGCATACCTGTTTGGAATTTTCATCACCACCAGCACTCACAAGGTGGCCACAGTATTTTCTCTTGGAAGCTCTCTCCACTCAGCACCCTCTCTGCTGCAGAGCGGCCTGGGCCCATGACTGCTGAGGGTTCTGGATCTTTCTAGCCTCAGAGTTCATCTGATGGTACCTACTTGGAGAGGCCGTGGTTCGGCCATTTGCTTCCACTTGTAAAGTTCCCCACACTAGTGTGTCTTCATCCCCTCTGGCTTTCCATTGGCTCTCTCTCTCGGTGTTTCTCCTCTTCCCACCATTGCATGGAAACTTCTAGAATGCAACACTGTTCAAGTAAGCCATGGAGAGGCAGAAATGGGATGCCTCAGTTCATCTCTTCAGCCCCCCATATCAAATCCCATCTCTTCCCTTTCAAGAATATCAAATATATATATTTTTTTCAATTTACAGAGAAGAAATGCTATGAAATTAGCAATTTTTGGATTTTGCCATGCAGATTTTTTTCTTTTTCCTTAACATTTTCATTGAAAATTTGAATTCATGAACATACTGTCATTGGATCCTATTCCCTTCCTATTTCCATATTTTTGTCACCCCTTCCCTACCCACACTTGTTCCCTTGGGCTCCCTCCTGCTTCCGTTTTGATGTCTTATTCTATCATCCTCCATTCTCTATGTGAAAACGTAAATGGGCTCCGAATTGTGCAGGTCTTGTGGGGATGATGACATCCACTGTGAGTTTATGCCTACACCAGTCAGTTCAGGTCCATAGGACAGTGCCAACAAATACTCCCTCCCACCCTGTGGTTTTTTCTTACATTCTTCCTGCCTCCTCTTCCATGATGCTCCCTGAGTCTTGAAGGGTGGGATAGGGATAACTCTTCTTGGGTTGAGTTCTCAACTCCTTTATTTTCAGCTTTGGTAAGTTGTGATTCTCATCCGTGACTACCCATCTCCATAGAGAAGTCTGGCTGGCTGGCAGTGAGAGCAGTGTTCATATCCTTTCTGTAACCCTCCTGCAGTGCTCCCTGAACCCTGGTGGGTATGACAGAGTTAACTTGGCTAGTGCACTAAGCATTGGGATTTTTTTCTTTATCTGGTCACCTTGATGAGCCTTGGGTCTCCCCAGTATTCACCACCATCTGTAAAAAGAAGTTTCTCCAACAGAAAGTGAGGGTAGCACTAATTAATGGGTTTGTGCTTACATGCATTTAGATGTCTTGAAGATCCATAACCTTTATGTGGAGCAATGATGCCTGCTATTAGTAGTAGACTCAACTGAAAGGGAAGAGAAGGAAATGCAAATGAATGACCCGATTACTGTAAGTTCATCATCTGTAGCCACTTTGCAACATTGTCATATGGAACAATTAATCACTTAGACAGCCAAGGCCTTTGAATGTGAGTTCTCAATTGTTTGACAGTGCATTAACTCCTTATTATCTTCCAGGTACAATACATGGGCACGTAGGGAAACGGGGAATCGTGCCCTTACAAAATCTAATCTGCCTAGGATTGGGGGCTTCAGATAGACAAATATGACCTCTGACAGCCAGAAAGCTAAATAAAATTAAATTGAGTTAGAGGAGGAAAAGGCTCTTCATAAATCCAATAAATAAATTAATGGAAAGAATGGCATGTGTGCCAATATTGAGTATGTGTCAGGACAGATTTTTTTTCTCGACCAAAAGAAACATAAATCTGTTTAAGATGTCCCTCAAGTTTTTCATCTTAACTGGCCTGTCTGTCATGAGGACAAATTATTTGTAGACTAATTATACTCAGCCCTAGGAAGAAATTTTGAAGACAAATTTTCTGCTGGGTTGAAAAATCAAGACTTACAGACTAAAAGCAAAACAGATGGGCAAATTCCATCAGAATATTAAAACAAGATATATTTATATAAAAACAGCTACCTAGTAACACTGCTATTGAGTGCACTAATACCCACTTCTCTCTATGTATTTTATATACATATTTGACGTTTCAAACTGTAAGTGATAATATATAGGCACCAAGTGATGGCCAAGTAAGGCACTAGTTATCTCCACTGTCTCAGTCTTTCTTCCTGCCTCAGTACCTAGAGGGGAGGCAGCTCTTTTACCACTTAGATGGGTGTTCCCAGGAACACTGGCTCTGACACAGGATTCTCTGAAACAAAATCAGTCAGGCAACTTCTTGTCGTTGGAGGGAAAAGCTAAGTGTTCCTTGCCTACTTTCCTGTGATGGGGACTAAATTGTTGAGTGACTGGAAGTCAAACATATTCCTAAATGCCATCCAGCTTGAGGGTGATTCCACAAGGTGAGATAGAATTTCCTGACAAGCAGATCTTTCCATGGGAAATGGAGAACCCAGACATGGGCTGTGATCATAAACCCAGTCAGGACAGCATATGCCCTCTGAGAAGTCTGTTAACACAGAGCTGGGCTTTGGTTGGATCCAATATCATTCCTAGTCTCTGTGGGGAATAGAGAGAGAACAGAAGAGGAAAAAAAAAGAAAGATTAGGCAGGTTAACTCTTACTCTAAATGAAAACTCCAGACAGAGCCGGGGACTAGAGGACTTCTGGGGTTCGCTGGTCATTCAGTCTCACTGAAAGTGGCAGGTCCAGTTCAGTGAGAGACCCTGTCTCGAGGAAAACTAGAGATGAGAAGTGGAAGAATACACCTGACATTCTCTGACTACTACAAGTATGTGCAAGGGACACACACACACACACTTGATTTGCACACACACACACACACACACACAAAGATGCAAACAAAAGTCAGAGTTCAGTGATGAGGAGGAATTATTCATGTGGAGCTCTGCAATTGGACAAAACCTCCTGTTGCAGTCAGCTTTCTAGTTGCTGCGCAGAGAGAACCCAAGCAAAAGCTGCTTGTAGAGGAATGGGTTTATTTGGCTAACGGACTTGAGGGGAGACTCCATTCTGGCAGGGAAAACGATGGCATGAGCAGAGGGCTGGACATCACCTCTGCCACAGCACTGCAAACAGCGGCAAGAAGGTGTGCCAAACACTGGCAAGGGGAAGCTGGCTTATAACCCCATAAGCCTGCCCCCGACAACACAACTTCATCGAGGTTGTAAAACCCAAACTGCCATCAGCTGAGGATCGATCTATCAGAACACATTCAATTGTTTGTGGGGGACACCTGTATCAAACCATGACACCTCCTCTAAACCTTCATGGGCCAGGGAAGTAAGAGTTCATGGAAAATATACCAAGAAAACCAGGAATTTAGAACTTTTTATACTGTGGTAGTAACCAGTAATGTCAAATGCACATCTTAACAACTAGAGGTGCAGACAACCACCATTAACAGTTATTGGTATTACTTAGATTTTTATTAGTAGTCAGCAGTCTATCTTATCAAAATTTATGATGGAAGCTCCATCTTATCTGTTAGGGAAGAGTCAATGTGAGTGTGTGTGCATGTGTAGTATGTGTGGTATAAGTGTGTGCACGAGTGTGCCCTTGTGTGATTAGATTTGGGGGCCCTGTATGCACATATGTGGAGCCAGAGGAGCGCACAGTGTGTCCTCTCTTCCTTCGGATGGAGTTTCTCGTTGAAACTAGAGCTCCCTTTTTCATGGTTAGAATGGCTGACCAGCAAGCACTGACGATATTCCTATCATTGCCTCCATCAGTGTTGGGCTTTTGTGTACAAAAATTATGAGGCCAGGTATGGTTGTGCATATGGGATATTCCAAGCATGCAGGAAGCAGAGACAGGAGGATTGCCACAGTTCAAGGCCAGCCCGGTCTGCTCTGCTAAGTGGAAAGGAATCAAGAGTGGGTAAGGATAAAAACAGAAGTGCTTACTATATTTCCAGTATGACTTGTCTGTCCCCAAGGCTTTCTATATTGAATCCCTACTGAGCTATTCAGTGGTTGGAAATATAATTCCAACTGTAG
>PVHP010008805.1:0-52148 GCA_004024765.1 Zapus hudsonius
GCATGATATAAAGAAGCTCAGAGAAGCTAGAAGTGAATATCCCTTCCCCAGGAGGGCAGTGAAGGAAATTCCAGAGACTTGGGAAGCCAACAAGTCTGGGACAGGGTTGCAAGACTCCACTCTAAGACTATGTAAAGGGGAAGGAAATCTCTCTCCCTTCATCCTGTGCCTGTTTGCTGTTGTATGTGTGTTGTTGGTGATGGGTTTCTCTCTCTGCTTGGACCTGTGAAAGGGGGCCAGTCTCTTTCACCATTATGGAACTGCCCCCGGATCTGTAGCTTCAATAAATCCTTTCCTCCCATAACTGTGCCTGGTTTGGATATTCAGCTTAGCAGCTGACTATGACAGAGGGAAAGCAAAGGAGGGTGGTGGAGCTGTGTTACATAGAAAGGTTATTGAAGCCTCTCAGAGGAAGGTAAGGAACAGGTCGTGGAAGGATCCAGGCAAAGTATGGGGTGAAGGCAGAAGAAACAGCACGTGCAAAGGTCTTAAGGTAAGAGTAAGCTTCACATGAACCCTTCTTAGAAAACCAGAAAGGTTGGAGCAGAGTGAGCTAGAGAGAGCATTGCAGATGAGCCTGAAGACACGAGAAGGAGCTGCGCCACCAGCTATCTCTTCAGCCCAACATTTTAAATTTTAATGAATGTTAACTACAACCACTATTAGCACCATCATATGAGCAATGCAAAGTTCCAGAGTGAAAAATGCAGATACTGAAGATTCTATAGAAGAGAGGCCTCAGGTTTCTGCTCTTGTGAGGACAGCTTAGATTTCCCTGAGGCCTTTGGGACATGCTGTTCTCAGGCCACTATATCCCCAAGAGGCCTGTTTGTGTGCTCTCAAATACACTTAAGCCCCCCAAAAGACTCAGATAGGATGTAGCCCAACCAGGACAAGAAGCACCAGAACATTATGAAAGTTTAACATTCAAAAGTTCTGAGGTCACGTCATGTTGTTTGTTCTTGGATATGTGAGCCATATCATCTCTTCAGATGTTAGAAAGGTGAGAGCTCCAGCCAATCATTCCTTGTAAAAAGCAACCACCATTTTCATTCTCAGGCTTCGTAATGACTCTGGCTCTGAGCCAGTCATGGAAGTGACTCAGCCTTTCTCTCCTGTGTTAATAAGATTACTGTCTTTGGTTCTGACTCAAAGTAGCTGGGAGCAATGTGGGGATCACAGATGCTTTTCAGAAGTGTGTCACCATGTAACTGTTCACTGACTTACCCAGATTCTAGCAAACAGGAGATCTTCCAGCCCATCGCCTTCCTGATGAGGGAGGTAATGAGCAATTGAGCCCAGGAAAGTGATCAACCCCAGTCTACCTGAGCGCTCTGCTCCTCCCACAGCCCCTCTGGGCTCTCTTTTGTTGGGTTCTCTTGCTCTGGGCATTTGTTTTATTCTGCTCCAATCCTGTCTGCCTCTGTCCTTGTCCTCTTCTGGATCACTCTGTGTGTGTGTGTGTGTGTGTGTGTGTGTGTGTGTGTGTGTGTATTCACATGCACGTGGTGGCCAGAGGTCTGAATGTTGGGTGCCTCCCTCAATCACTCTCCAACTAGTTTTTCTTTTTCTCCAGACAAGGCCTCTCACTGAATGTGGGGCTCACTGATTTCACTAGACTCATTAGCCAGCAAACCCTAAGTGTTCTGCCTCTACCTCCCAACAAAGAGATTGCAGGATGGTGCCAGCAGCTTTTAGGTGAGTTCTGGGGATTCAGACTCAAGTCCTCATTCTAGTGCAGAGAGCACTTACCCATGGAGCTACCTCCCCAGCCCCTAGACCCCTTTCTTGATTTTCCCTTCTCTCTGGGCCTCCAGCCCTCTTGTTCCTTCAGCTATGCTGTTGATTTGGAAGGTGCAGGCCCAGGGCAGAGGGCTTCTTAAGGAGTGACAACCTGGTCTGTGTGTCAGCCTCCTGAGTCGGTACAACGTGAGCAAGTGTGGGCATGTGTTTGGCCCCAGGCACCTTGAAAATTAAAGATTTACCTAGAATTGGCCGGGTCAATGATTCAGGATCAAACAGTGGCTAAGAAGTTTTGTTCCTGCCAAGTAAGGTGAGGCCTCTCCCTTCCAGAAGCTTCCATTCCAGTTAGCCCGGGACCTCTCAGCACATCTGAAAACCATTTTAATAAAACCTGTAGCTTGATGGTTGCTTTCCTTGTAGGCTTAGGCAGCTGCACAGGGTTGGCGTTTGATTCACAGGAATCACATTGTGAGGTGGGGAGCCAGCTGGAGTTGAGGGCAGACAAAACCCAGAGGGTTCATTTGCACTGGTCATCCCTGGCAGATGGTGACCCATCCACTACAAAACCTGCTTACATCATGGCAGAACTAGAGAGCCACAAAATTCCTTTTATGATGGCTATTATAAACAGACAGGCCGGAATCTTTTTCTGGGAAGTGTTGGTCTAATCACAAGACCTCCTAAGACAGGTTTTATAGCTCTGCACCAGCAGAGACAAAGCAGGCGAGGAAGTTTTCCTGAGATCCTGGTGTGGAGAAGGTGACTTAGATACCAGAGTGAGGGCTAGGAGGAAAGTGAGCAAATGTTCCCCCATGACGTTGATTCTTGGAACCAAAAGGGATTTGAGGGAGAGAGAGAGAGAAGATTTGAGGGTGAGCAGAAAGAGGTGAGTGGGTGGCTGCTGGAATTCCTTTCAGGTTCCTTGAGGAAGAAAGATCTTGTTTTCAAATCTCAATGCTTCCTGGCCTTTCTCCCCAGTAAGTTTGCATAAAAGACCCACAGAACATGCCCCCATGGAAGGCTGTTCTTTAAGTCACCCTCTCCTTATCAGTGATAGTCTCCCTGTTCCCATTTCACTCACAAGTTGCCTTAAATGCTGCAGTTTTGGTGCCTTGGGAAGATAATTTTATAACACCACAACTGCTCCCTGGGCCATTCCCTGTTTTGAGTAGTGTGTTCAGAAGAGCAAGAGCTGGAGATAAGCCAAAGTTCAAGGATCAGGTGGATATTCCACGGCAAGAACCCAGACTCATGTCCAGATTACCCTTCCCCACCAATCAGAGTGCTTGGAAACTATTTAAATGGTAAAACTAAAACAAATTTTTTTTTTTACTATTTTAAAAATAGTATTTTCCCATTTCCACATGGCAGTCCTAAGATTGCTTCTGTTACTGAAATTTCTTTACAACTTTTTTATTGAGAATTTTCATCCCTTCCATTACCTGCCCTATTCCACAGCCTTCCTTCTTTCTAATTCCCTCCTCTATTTGGATGTCATTTTTGCCTCTTCTCCATCTCCTCCACCATCCATGATGGAGTGCTGGTTGGCCCAATACTGTGCAGGTCTTGTGGAAAGTTACTGAAATTTCGATAGAAATATAACAATGAGTCCTGGAGTAGTAATTCTTGACCATCTCTCTGTTTTTTGCCTGAACCAAGGGGCTTTGTAGCTGACACATTAACCCTCACGGGAATGGGTGTCAAGAAAATAAGTCTCAGGCTGAAGAGATGGCTCACTGGTTAAAAGCACTTGCTTACAATGTCTTTCACCTGGGTTCCATTCCCTAGTACCCACATAAAGCCAGATGCACAAAGCGGCGCATGCATCTGGAGTTCATTTGCAGTGGCAAGAGACCCTATGCACCCCTATATCCCCCCTTCTCTCTCTCCTCTGCTGGAAATCAAATAACTTTTTAAAAAGGAAAATGACTTTCTCTCTCTCTGAAGAGAAGGCCTTCAGACAGTGCATGACAAGAAGACCTACAGATGCTTCTGGCATCTTGTCCTTGGACTTCCAGCCTCTTGAACTATGAAAAATAAATTCCTGTTGTTTAAGCCATCAAAAGGAACTTAGTCTCTTTCATGGGTAGGGGAGATAGGGCTCAGAGAGGCTAAGAACCACATGCAAGGTCCAAAGCCAATAAAAGATGCAGCTGGAACAGCATCCACACCTGTGTGACTTCAAAGCCAAGGTCTTACCTGCCATACCAGACTCTGCAAAACCCAGGAAACCTTCCTCGGTCACTGGATTCCTGTTGGCCAGTGTTGGCCAACACAGGTGGTGACTGTGGACTTTGTGATATCAGTGCAATCCAAGTTTTTGTATGGGAAATTTCTCTCTTCCATGCAGTCCCCAGCTTGGAACCTTTGTATATTGTGTTACTGTGAGAAATGTGTAGATGATAGGAAAGTAGAACGGGGCCTGGGAGGGGGCAAATCAAAGGAGGCTTCAAGGGAGAAGGGTGGGGACAGTCTTCTATCTTACGTGATCAGAAGGTCAAAGGGGAAATACCGGGGAGATGGAGGAAAGGGAGCGGAAGGCTTAACTGAAACTTACAGTGGTTATTAATAAAGAACAAATGAATAACAAGTAAAACATTTTAAAATGTTCAACATACTTAGCCATCAGGGGAAAGAAGGTAGAATTATGTGCTCAACAATAACATGGCATTTAATCATAATTGCTTTATGTTTTTCAAACTTCGTGAACCCTAAGTCTTTCCACACTGTTAAGAGTAGGTATAGTTATTAGGGATAATGGGGAACAGCCTAGCCAATGAAATCACCTGATGCAAGTTGAGGGGTGACACAGACATCAAATGGCCAATGAGGGAACTTCTAGAGCAGCAACAGGAAATTGGAGGTTGCTTTCTACCAAGGTTGCAGAACTGGTAGGAAGTGGTTGCCTTGCTTAACTTGGAGAGAGCTGGTCCGAGCAGGAGTCAATCCATAGGAAAGTGTGGCTAACATAGAGGAAGGAGGGGCTGGGGATGTAACTTAGTTGGTACAATGCATGCCTAACATAGGGGAAGCTAGTGGCTTGATCCAGGTGTTCCCCCATAAACTTAATGTGCCCAGAATGCTTGATCCCCAGCTGAAGGCAGTTTTGGAATTGGAACCTTGGAGGTGTGTTGTTGGGGCTCATAGTCAGCTTCCCCTTGCCAGATTTTGGCACATCTTCCTGCTGCTGTTTGCAGTGCTGTAGAAGAGGTGATGTCCATCTCTGCTCATGCCGTCATTTTCCCTTCCATCATGTAGCTTGCCCTCTAGTCTTTAAACCAAAATAACCCCTTTCCTCCCAGCAACTACCTTTGGTTGTGTTCTTTGTCACAGCAATGAGAAAGATGACTGCAGCAGATGCCTGGGTTTGTTCCTCATTATTACATAAACCGGGAGTGTCTGCGCTGTTTGTAATCACAGTGCTTAGGAGGTGGAGGCAGGATGAAATGCTCATGGTTATCCTTGGCTCTTTAGTGAGTTAGAGGCCAGCCTGGGATACCAAAGCGGTGGTGGGGGTGGGGAGGGGCAGGTCTCTGTTGATATTGCCTGGGCACCCAGGTCCCACAGTGTCAAAGTCAGTATCTCTTTAATAGTTCAATTCATTGAGCCAATAAAATTTGACTTCTTAAGCTAGTTTCAGTTGAGGTTCTCTCCCTTAAAGTTTCTGCTATCCAAGGAAATTTGAGATCACTGTTTCATCATTGTAGGCCTTACTGATCATTCCTTAATTAGGGGTTCTGGGGGTGTAAGAAGCATCCAACCACAGAGGTGTTTTCTGTCTTGTTAGGAAATGGTGGAGAGAGATGCGGATGATAATGATACAAGTCATCATAGACTAACACTGTCCTAAAATCCATTATTTCATTTCCCACATCTCCCCAGAAGGCAGAGAACTGAGCACTGGGGAAGAAGGAAGATTTGTTCAGGGAATTGTTGGAAAGGCGACGGCATGTTCATGTGAAAGGCTGGGTAAATGCCTAGGCATCTGGTGAGAGGTCAGAGAGGAAAATGAGCTTTAGGTTATGTGCACAGAAGTGAAAGGTGACGTTTCAGGAGCTCCAACAATGACAGGAATGCTGGAGGCCAGAGATGAGTGTGGAACAGTCAAGGGGGGGCGGAGCAAGGACTGACAGAGAGATTCCATGCCCCTTTGCCTACTGAGCCCAGCGTTGTCCAAGGGGAAATTCATGATATCAAAATGTACTACATAACGGAGTAGAGTGCCTTCAGCCATATACATCATTAAAGCCATGAAAATCCACTATGTATAATCCATTCATTTTCTTTGTAGCCACAAAAAGCATTTAGAGCAAATTGTCAACTTTTGAAAACAATTTTGGAATGTCAGAATGAAATCTTTTTTCACGTGCAACTTGTACAGGCTAAATTGGGAATCAAAACAACATACCATGCCAACTCAGAGGATAAGACTGAAAGACTGCTTCAGAGCACAGCCTTGTCAACCTACTGTGTCTATCTAGAGTCTCTTGGTTATTTTGAGAAGTCTGCAAGCAGGGAAGTATAGGAGTAGCTCATACACTGATCTGGAATTGCTGGTGGAAACCTCTAGAGAAGAATGAGGTTTTTCCTGTCATTGCCATTATAAGCAAACTTCTATTTATCTAGAACAAGAGAGAAGAGAACACTGTACATATCTAAGTTAAATGCTAGTGTCCTAGATCCTTGCACCAGACCAAGGGTTGTGCTCCTGTGTCCATTTGCTACTCGGGGCATTTTACGTTTTGTTGGATGGCACCTGCCTTCCATGTCACAGGCTTTCACTACAAGTTTGCTGAGGATGTTATTGATGATGTCATCAGTCCTCAAAGATAAAGCCCAGACTGTCTGTGCAGAGCCGGTCCAGAATCAAGTACCATTTTGAAGGCAGGAGATACCAGGGGTGATGTTGAAGTCTGAGGAGGAACAAGTCTTCACAGTAACATCTCTGCTCCTTCTCCTAGATGTCTGAGACACTCCCCCAATCACTGTGACACCACCACCCATTCTTAGTGGATAACCACTTTGGATCTGAGGATGTTTGTTTTGGAAATCTCAAGGGATCCGGAAACTGTGTACACCTGAGATTTCCTAAATGAACCTTCATTGGCCAAATGTTTCTGTCTTGGTTGTCAGGTGAAAATGGCATTCTTGGGACTATTGTTCAAGAGCACCATCTACCCCACACATTCTTACCAAATTGCCTGCAGGCGCTGCAGATCTGACATATTACAGTGAAGGCTTTGGGGTTCTTCACTGAGAATGCAGAGTTCTAGAAAGTCAGACCCGAAGGAAATGGTGTGGAGAAGGTAGCTCTTCCTTAGAGTAACACACAGCTTGTGAGATCTCTTTTTATGGTATGTGTGTGGGTTAAAAGATGCTCTCATCCAAACCCTTGCTTTTGCCTCTGAGAGATCTTCGACCCTTGCCCTGAGTCTCCCCTCAGCAGCTCCTCCATCCTTAGCCTGCTGTCCCAACTGTGTGATTTCCTGTTGTTTTGGTCTGAACACAGATGATCTTTTAGAACTGGGGTCTAGCATTTTTTGGAGAGAAAATTTTACAAGGGATTTTGAGAGGGGTTAATTAACCTTGTTCCTTTTGAGTATATCTAGGGATGCTCATTATGATACCCCCAAATTTGCAAGGCAGTGTTGTCCCTTCACTTGGCTGTGAAAAGAACAAAACCATCCAGCCAAAGGCTGACATTTCTATTCCCAAGTGCACCTAGCTCAGAAAGGCAGGCTGGGCAGCTCCGGTGGGGACAGTGGCTTTTCGGTTGCTTATAACTGCTTCCATAGAAGCAATAATTTATCTAAAATGCAACAACTACTCAGCACTCAGGAATATAAGTCCAGGTAGAAGACTCGTGAAGGTGTCTAGATGCGTGGAGAAAGCCATATAATTGAAGGATGAGAACGGATGGTGTATTCTGGAGTCAAGTTCCGGTTCTACCTACAGCTGCATGAATGGCTTTGAGTAAGTTATGTAATCTTTCTGATCCTCGTGATCCTCAGCTAATATGCTTATATTCTGAGCTGTTAAGAGGAATACGTGAAGTAAAGTAAGTGAAGAATTTTGCCAATTTCTGACATTCCATACCTACTCAATACATAGTAATTAATGTGATGTAATTATTATTTTCCCACAGAAAGCAGAGCAAACACTTGAGAGAAAGAACTTTTCTGGGGAGTTAGGGAAGGTAAAAAATAAAGCCTTTTCTACTATTGTAAATTTATTAGCAAACCATTTGTTATGGTTTCAGAAAAAAAAAGTGGTGTGGGGAAAGCCCTAAAGATTTATGTATGGTGCTATGTGGAACTAATAGATACAACAAGGGATTTCAGATGCAAGAATTTGAAACATGTGAATTAAGACACTAGAATTCATAGCAAGTCTCTGTCCACCAAGAAAGCCCATTAATCTGGATTCCTCAGAGATCAAAGAAATGTCTTAAATTCTTCTGGGGGCAGTAAAGGGGCTCTGGTTTGAGGCAGCCCCATTTGAGGGTGCAACTTTCAAAGCCCTCACATTGAACTGGGATCACACCATGCCTGTCATTCTGTCTGTTGCCTGCCAGACCAGCACAAAAACCCCAACCATTTGCCTCTTCAGGGAAACACTGTGTGGTCGCAGTGAATGCCCGAACCTTAACTTGAAAAAACCCACAAAGCCCACAACATTCCCTGAGGTTTACATTTCCTGTTAGAAAGCCCCTGTGAAGTGTGTCTAGGAATTCTGAAGTATTAATGATAAATAGCTTCTTAGTGACACAGGAGGGAATGGGAAGCATGCACTAGGGAGTGAGGGGCTCTGAGTCTCAGTCCTCCCTTTGGGGTTCGTCTCAGGGGTTCCCTCCTCCAGAAAGCATATGAACTCTGACCTTCACTGAGAATAATGACACCATCCACATTAATGATTAGTAAAAATATATTAATATTAATGATTAATTAGTAGTAATAATGACCACTCATTTACTGTCTACCAGGTGCTAGACACTGTGATAGGAATATATTATTATACATTATAAATAATGATTATATACTATATATAATTCTTCTTAATGGCAATTTAATATTCCATAGAGTAGGTGTTGTTATATACACCATGTTGACCTAGCCATCTCCCAATTAGTGGTAATTTAGCTAAAATAGGTCTACATTTAACATCTTTACACATGTGTCTTTAGTATATGAGGGGCTGTGGTTGCTAATAATTTATAAAAGGATCTATGCACTCAAAATTTAACATATATGCCCATTTCTTAACAATAACCCAACCTTAGAAAAAAATTAGGAAGCTTATTACCTTTAACTCATATAAGCCAGGCATGTTTTTATTATCTGTGTTTCCCAGGCAAGAAAGGCTTAGAGAGGTTGTGTATGTTTAAGGCCACATGGCCTGTTGAAGGCAGAGCTGACATTTGATTTCCGACCTTGAGGACAAAGGTCTTAGACCAACTGGTCTGTGCTACCAGATGTGGAGACTAGGGTCTTGATGTGCACATCTTTTGTACCCTCTATCACACAGTCCCTCAGCCCATTATTCAGCAGAAGGTGCCCAGCAAATGCTAATTTATTCTATGATGTCAATGAGAACTTGCCATCGACATCCTGCTGGCATTCATCCAGGAATCAGGACACCAGCACTCACCTGCCACATGTCGTCAGCAGACATGCAGCCTGCTTCATATCCAGAGGATGCCAGTCATGATGGAACTAACCTCTCACACAGTCTGGCCCAAGCCCCTGCATTTCATAGATTCTTCCACTTATGAATCTGTGGAGTGACTTGATCAAAGTCATGTAGCTAGGGCGTGGCAGAGCTGGGCATGAACACAGTCACCTCCTGTAATCTATCCAGTCCTTTCCCCCTTTCCCACCATACGATGGCCAGAAGGGTGTGTGGCACATCAACCAGTTGAAAAGGGGCCTCATGCTTAACTGTCCCTAGTCTAATCATCCAGCTGAGGTGGAGTGACACAGATCACGTGATTTTTGTTGCCACTACGCCTAACTACAAGCATGTAGCAATTAGCAGCAGCCCTAGGTAGTCTGTAGGGCAGGGGAGGACCACGTGGTCCCAGAAATCAGCCTTTGTTTGTGATGAAAAGTGTGGACCAAGGGAGAGGCTTCATTTCCTGAAGGTTTCACTCTCAGTGTGCTCTTAAAGGCACATCCAGACAAACTACAAATTTATGGAAAATTTCTCTAGATTATGTTTGGTTTGTTTCAGATTTTACTGTTATTTAAACAATCTAGAATGAACCACAGGTATGTGCAGGTATGTGCATGAGTTAATTATTGAAAAATAGAAATATATACAATGAAACAGATTTTATTTTACTAAGTAACTTTTTCAAAATTTGTACCAAGTAAATAAAACTATTTTCCTTTTGTGTGATATCTTCCCTCAACGTACATCAACAAACTCTTGAAAGACACTACAAAAATTGGTCTTCAAAGAACTTACAATTCAGTTGTAGAAAAATCGCAATAGGGAGCAGGTATTGAATGTCTCGGTCTCTGGGCCTGGCTCACTTGCAGGGTGGTCTTATTCATTCCCTGTGCAGGACTTAGGGAGGAGTTCCAGTGGCCCAGGGAGGTTTGCGTATTGCTCAAGGTCACAACCACCTTGAGGGACAGAACTGGTACTGCACTGGGCTCACTCCATGGCTAGACACCTAAGCTGCTGACAGAGTCCCCCAGTGTCTTACATCCATTGAGTCATTGAGGTTCTGTCTGGTTGTTCCTTGAGAATTCTCTCAACACCTATGATGAGATCAGTCCAAGAACCTGGTTGGGGACAGAGCTTGCAAACCCACCACTCTGATGGCGAAGGAGAAACTGGTCACCCAAAGTTGTGAAGAGCCCAGGCATTGCAAGATCTTGTTTCCTCAAGCAACTCTACCTGTTGTCCTGGAGAGCTAACTTTAAGTTCAGTTAGGAGCCCGCACATGGAGGGACTCCATTAAAAACCCCATGGTATTTCTCTTGAGAGAAGAGAAACTTGGGGCTGGGCCTGTCCTCAGATGCTGAAAGGGATCACTGAGACGCAGTCAGGCCTTAGCGCTGGAACCAGATAGAACTAGAACCAGAAGCTTCATTCCTTCATGGATTGAATTTTCAAATTTGAATGCATGGGTCCGACTCTGTCCAGGTACCATGATCTGGGCTTCGTCTGTGGGTCTCCATGTGCAAGAGTGTAAGAGACGTGCTACTGAGCCTTGGGTATGGGAGGAACCAGAATCGTCTCAGTGGACACTAGGTCCTTCCTAGAATCCATCATCTGTGATATTTAAAGCCATCAAAGGCATTTCCCTGTAAAGCTTTCATTCCCTGGCAGAGGGGCCTGGAAAAAAGTTACTGTCTTGTTTCCCCCACCTTAGAACTTCCTTGCCAAGAATAAAAGGGTGCTACCTGCATGAATAGGCCAGGCGGCCTGGCAGCCAAAGAAATTAGGACTGGCTTAGTCCCAGGCAATACACGCCTGTGTCTGCTGTCCCTCCACACTTATCTGCGGGGGACAGCACACTGCAGGGGAGGAGAGATGAGCTCGCCTGGCATGACTCATGCCAAGGAAGTGGGAAGCCAGACACCTCTGGCTCACCAGGTCCTCCCAGGTCTTTGCCTTTGCTTACTAAGCCGGCAGTGTGGGCAGTCACGGAATTCAAAGCCGGGAGTCTCGGGAGGACCAGCCATCCAAGACTTGTGGGTAGCAAATATGACCTGATGATGGGTGCCACGGGCTTTTTCCTCTTTGTTTTTCTTTATTAACTAATAAGGGAATTTTTCAGAGGGGCGAGATGAGATGGATGGCTCACATGAATTCTGAAGCTCTGATAGTATCAGGATCTTGCTGCAGAAAGAACGCGACCAAAAGCAGCTTGTGGAGGAAAGGGTTTATTTTGACCTTAGAGACTTGAGGGGAAAAACCATGATGGCAAGAAAAATGTTGGCATGAGCAGAGGGTGGACATCACCTCCTGGCCAACGTCAGGTGGAAAACAGCAGCAGGAGAGTGTGCCAAACACTGGTAAGGGGAAGCTGGCTATAACCCCCATAAGCCCGCCCCCAACAACAGCTCCCAAAGGTTCTAATTCCAAAATTGCCATCAGCTGGGCTAGAGCATTCAGAACACATAGTTTATTGGGGAGGGCACCTGAATAAATTACCACAAGCAACTTCATGGTTCCTTACTATGTACAGTAAATGCCATGGCCAAATATTAGCACATTTGGGGAGCTTTATAGAGTGAGGCTTGCAGAATATCCTGAGTCCTGGAATATCCTGGTTACAGACACTTCTGGGCACAAGGCAATATTTAGTTTAGCAATTGGCCAACTGCCCTGAAAGGCAGACTCAGCTCCAAGCTTCTATCACATACCTACTAAGTCATTCTTAAGCCAAGGGATCTTTAAGTTGGCTCATCAGCCATAAATCTGGGGTTGACTCCCCTTTCCCCCACAGTGCTAGAGAAAATGAGATATAGCAATGTCAAAACTATTTTCTCTTTGAGGCAAGTAGCTCAGACTGGTCTCGAACTTGCTACTAGCTGAGATTGACCTTGAACTCCTGATTCTTCTGCCTCCACCTGGGTTTGCAGACAGACGCCATCATGTCTAGCTCAATGCCCAAATTATTGATCAGCTATTGGCAGCTTCAGGCAGAAGAGACCGTCAAGAGTCAGTCTCTAAACATCAGGTACCTTGCAGATGAGTTTTCTGGGTGAGCTCTCTTCTCTTGAGAACTTGCTGGGTACTACATCCATGCCAGGCACTGCAAAACAGGAATGAGGCAAAATTTCTATCCTCAGCCACCAGTCATTCAACACTTGATGAGACAGTGATAAGAGTCTCACCCACTCACACAAATCATTTGCTAGAGTGATTTTTTTTTTCTCCTGGATTTAGACTTCATGGATTTATAAAAACGTCACTTTTGCTAGAACATTCCTCTTTCTGACTTTTCTTCTCACAGTGGAGTGCACATGGCAGATGAGGGAAGAAAGTAAATATGGTGTATTGAATGGGCACATTCCCTTATGGACCACAGAGCCTGTCCAAGTTGGGACCTCAGGGAGATGTGCCACACTGTCTACCTGACAGTCACTGAAGCTGGGGAATGTGTCCATGGTTACCACCCATCTGCCATAGGCAGAGGAGTTAACTCCCTCAAGTCTGCCCTACCCTGGTTGTGGGCCCAGGATGTTCCAGCAGACAGAGCAATCCCTCTGGCGGCATAGAGTGGTCAGGAAGAGGCCAAGAGGAAAACAGCGGCCTGTGACGATGATGATGGGGCAGAGAAAAGTGGACCCAGGGACATCATCAGCCTCTTGGCCTCCCAAGGGAATAAAGGAAGCAGTCAGGGTGGACAGAGGTGTGGCTTTGTAAATTTATTTCTATTTTTTGTATGTGTGTCTAAGTGTTGTATGTGCATGTGTGTATACGTGTTTATATGCATGTGGACACGTGTGTGTACACATGAGCATGTATGTGTGGTGATGGCAGGTTCCTTCCTCAATCACTCTCTACTATATTTCCTGAGAGGGTCTCTTACCTGAACCCAGAGCTCACTGATTTGGCTAGTCTAGCTAGCCAGCTTGCCCTGGGGGATGCCAGGCTGAGGCCACCACTCCCACCTGGCATTTACGTGGGTGCCAGGTACCTAAACCTCAGTCATCCACCTTGTGCAGGAAGTACTTTATCCGCCGAGCCATCTCCCCAGCCTCTCACAGTTCTTTCTTATGAGAAGTTTCCTTAGGAACTTAGAGAACTAGATTCGAATTAGCTTTACACAAGCATGCTGCGTTTTCCTGGCTCCATGGAGGGTCTCCGTGTAAGCTGTGAGCCTCTCTTAAAAGGTTCTTGAACTAGCACACACAAAGGTCTAGCCAGAGGCAGGGAGGGCGATGGGTGAGGAAGCTTCTCAGGTCCTGCTTTCCATCTCTATGGAAGTGTTCTCTGGGACTGGGGAAGTGTCTGGGACCTTCTGGAGACCACTTCACATTCTGAGCACTGGGGAGGGTTTCCTGTCGACCAGACAGTGTCTGTGACCTAGAAAGGGGTGTGGGAGGCCTCAGCTGCCACATGAGCCAGCCTTCTAGGAGTGGCACAAGCCACCTGTGAGTCTTACAGCCTCCAGACTCACCCAGGCTGGCAGAATCCAACCCAGACCTAGACTGGGCTCCATTTCCACTGGAAGCTAGTCTGCCTGGCCTCCAGGTGCCAAGGACTCTGTGGTACCTATGAGCTGTTCATTAACATTGAAGACAGAAGCCCAGGCCCTGGCAGGAGGGCAGGGCAGGCCAGGCCAGGAGAGGCTGCCTCTGTTCTGTGTATGTGTTTGTCTGAATAGCTTGGGCCTTGCTCAGCCGCCTCCTGTTTGTAGAATCTGGGCTAGCAGGGGGCCTAGGACTGTGCTGGCTGCATCACCCCAGCCCTGAGTGCTGCGAGGGAAGATGTGAGTTCAGCCAACTCCTAAGAGTACACTGAAGCCCTGAGGGGTCTTTTTGCTTCCCTGTTTTCAACAGTTCACACCCAAACTCCTACTTTGGAGACAGCAGAGGGAGGTGGGGAGGAAGGGGACTGTTCCCCCTTCCTGGTCATGCTGCTCATTCTGCACCTTGGCCATGGTTTTCCCATCAGGCTTGGAGCCCAGGGACCTTTCTGAGGTGAATCTTCATTGGCTCAGAGATCCTGAGTGGCTCTGCTCGGCTCAACTACCCATCCTTGTTTTTCTTCTTTAGGCAAACATAGGTCCCAGGGTTGAGAAGGGGCATCGAATGGTCAGAGAAAAGTGACTTTCCCAGAAGAGCTAAGAAGCAAGAAATCAAAGCTAATCCCCAAACCAGACTCTGTCCATGGGGGTAACATTTCACCCCAGCTGACTCTGTGGCTTTTTCCTCTGTTGTTACAGTACTAATCTCCACCTCAAAGTCTCTGGTGAAGTGGTTGTAATGCTTGGCTGAGCTTTCTGAAGTCCTGCAGAGCCTTCTGGGAGGAAGCTCACTGCAGGGGGAGAGAGCCAGGAATAAGGCCAAGTGGGGAGGAAAGCACAGATGCTGGGGTGGTGGCTGTGACTTCAGCTGCATCGAATCTATCTCGGTTTGGTTGGGGCCAGGAGAGAAAGGCTGCCAGTACAATAGCGTATTAATAAGATATTCTCTAACCATTGAGCTGTGCCCCATAGCTCACTGAGTGCCTTTGGGCTAGTGACCTATCACACTGTCACACATGACCCCCCCTGGTTCTCTCCTCAAGGGGTTGTTACAAGGCCATAGGAGTCCATGGTTGGCAGCTGCTTGGACCGGTGCAACTTCTGAGTGCTTGTTAAATGGCACCCCACGGTCAGTGAGACTTGAGGGCACACACCGCACTGCTTTGAGGCCTTTGGACAGGGATGGGTATAGGAGAAACACACCCAGGCCTTTTCCCAGGTTATACCAAGAGCTCGGGGCTTAAAGGCACTTGATTGAAAAATCTGCTGACCTGGGGTTCGATCCCCCAGCACCCATGAAAGCCAGATGCAAAATGGCATGTGCATCTGTGATTCCAATGAGTCTACAAACTTAGGAGGTGAAGTCAGGAGAAATAGAAGTTAACAAGCCAACCTAGTCTATGATTCCTTTGTGGCAAGAGACCATAGATATCTCAGGGTCATCCTCTGACCTCCACATGCATGTTATGGCACACATATGCAAACACATACACACACACTCACACATATATATATATACACATGCATATACATATACATACAAGCAAAAATTAATTTAGAAATAAAGATTTGTTGCTATCTTAGGTTCTTATTGCTACTGTAACAAATTCCCACACACTTAGTGTTAGGCAATCTTATTATCTGGATTCTGTAGCATGGATCTAACTAGGCTAATATCAAGGTGTTGGCAGGGGCACATCCTTTTCTGGGAGTTCTGGGGAGAATTGATTGACTGCCTTGCATTTTCCAACTTCTTGGGACCACCCACAATCTGTGGCCTGTGTCCCCTTCCTCCAGCTTCAAAACCAGCAGTAGCAGGTTGAGTCCTCTTCACCACACCACTGACTTTCTCTTCTGTCCTCCTCTCCCATTTTCAAGGACCCTTGTGATTACATTGAGTAGCCTGGGATAAACCAAGATGATATCCTGGATTCCTTGTTTCTCTAATTTTAAATCTAAAAATATCACTATGACATCTTTATACATACACATGTATATGTATATACAACATGGGCTCATAATTGCCCCCCTTTCCTTTCCCCTCCCTTCACCCTGGTGTTAGAGATCATGCTCAGGGCCTCATGAATACTAGGCAAGCACTCCACTCACTGAACTATATCACTAGTCGTCTCCCAATCTTAAAGTGGATTGGTTGGTTAGCAACCTTAATTTCCTCTGTAATCTTAATGTTCCCTTTTCTATGCAACCTACCAAATTCACAGGTTCTGGGGTTAGGACTTGGATAACATGGGGGGCATTATTTGCCTACCACATATGATATATAGTGTTGAATTCAATTTAACAGAAATGCTTGTGATCCTCACACTATCCAGTCAAGATTCAGTTACATATTCCTTTTGAGGGATTGGGGGCGTCTCATGATGGCCCAACAGTATCAACTATAAAAACCAAGAGATTAAGGGAGTTTGGTCATGTCAGGAAGGCCAAACAAAAGTCATTCAGTTTCATTTGGGTCCCAAGCAGGGTGAGTGTAGGACAGGCATGTTGTTCTCACTCTCAGAGGCTTTGCACAGCCGGCAACTACACCCTTCCCCCCCTCATATGCTCTGCCACCACCAGGACTTAGCTTTTGCACTGATAGACATCTTCCCCTGCAGGTACCTGGATTTCAACATCCCAGGCATGGAGTTTCAGTTGCTGCAAGATGTTGTTAACTTGGGAAATAGGAAAGGTGGTTAAAGTCCTTGTCACTGTTTCTCAAGTGCGGTGGCACATTCTTTTCTTAGCTGGAATCTTATTGTGAAAAGTTTTGTTTGCTAGAATACTACAGCCTGTGTTGGAAGGAGAGCTGATCTCAAACCCTTCTCCATGCAAGGGAGGCTGGGAATAGAAGAGGCTCATGAGGCTGGTATCCTGCCCCTTCTCTCTGCTCCCGGGATGAAGGTATATGTGGGCATTCTTGCCAATTTTCCTGTATTTTGCCAGACTGGTGTCTAATTCTCTTGGCTCCCAACTCAGGGTGTACTAATGATTATTGACAGAAATAGGGTTCTGTGCACCGCCACTAGATCAAATTTGCTGGGTGTTGTAGTTAGCTTCCTCGTTGCTGCAACAAAGAACCCGACCAAAGGTGGTTGATGGGAGGAAAGGGTTTATTTTGGCTTACAGACTCGAGGGGAAGCTCCATCATGGCAAGGAAAATGGTGGTATGAGCAGAGGGTGGTATGAGCAGAGCACCGCAAACAGCAGCAAGAAGGTGTGCCAAACACTGGCAAGGGAAGCCAGCTACAACCCCCATAAGCCCCCAACACACTTCCAATGAGGTTCCAATTCCAAAACTGCCAGGGACCAAGCATTCAGAACACATTAAGTTTATGGAGGACACCTGACTCAAACCACTACACTACTAGGTTTTGTGAATGTTCTGGAATATTGAGGTGGGATGAAGTTGGGTAAGGAGCAAGGCTTCCATGGGGCTTAGGGGTCTCAGTAGGTGTGCAAGCAAGTCAGGTTGTCCGGGGTTTGAGGTAGCAGGTGTTTGGCCCAGCACAGCCCTTGGGCACCAGCTCTTTTCCCTGCAGCATTCTCTCTCTCAGTCCAACTGAGAAGGGAAAGGGATGACTTAGCTTTCCTGGGATCAATGTCCCCATCCTAGAAGCAAAATGCCCTTCCCCCAGTAGTGATTGGAGTACCACTCTATATATGCTGCTTCATGGTCCAATATATTTTTTTGAAAACCCACAGCTTTCCAGTGGTCGCATTGGCCAGCTGCAGCCTCCCTTCCCAGGTTCCTTGGTATGGTAGTTTGAATATGATAGTGTAAATGTGTGGCCCCATAGACTCAGGTGTTTGATTCAAATTGAGCTTGCAAATTTAGCCCCTAGCAGGCAGATTCCTGCTATTGGGGGGTGGTGATCATATCACTGGGGGCGGATCTTAGTTTCAACCTAAAAGTGTGTGCAGAGCAGTTTGAGCTCAGGGGTGCGTGCTTGCTGCTTGTTGGTGTCTGCTTGCTGTGGTTCTTTCTCTCTGCTTGGACACATGGAAGTAAACAGCTTCTCCCACCATTGACTGAACTTTTCCTGGATCTGTAAGCCTGAAATAAACCAAATCCTCCCATAAACTGTGTCTGGTGGGGGTTCAACCCAGCAACAGCTAGCTGTCTTGATTGGCCCCTGTGATTTTCACCCTATTTACAAATACCCAGCCAATCAGGGTCTGTCAGAGTACATATTAACCCCTGCACTTGGGTCCTCAGTCAGTTAGGCTGGGCTGACTTTGGAAGAAGGGACTGTGGGGAGGGTTTGCTGGGGGCTGTTAGCACCCACTTCTGCCTCTCAGAAATGCTTGTGCTCAGGGTGCTGGACCTGTTCCTACCCTGAGAGCCCTTGTGTTCAGGCTGAGACCCTACCAGAGAGCTACTTGAGCCAAACCATTCCTGCCTCTGCACGACAGAGCTGCCCTTGGAGCTTGGACCTGTTTCTCCTCCTGTTGCCTGGACCTGCTGCATATAAGACCCACTGCTCTGACCATTCTGGCTCCTGCTTGATCTGGACCAGGATCTGTCCTGGAATCCCTTACTCTTGCTTTGATGACCTGTCTTGGCTGGTGTCCCAAGGCAAGAGAAGTTTCAACATGAAAGCTGCCTCCTAAACAGGAGATATAGCCCCCCACCTGCTGTGTCTTTGTCTAGTGGAAAGGACATCTCATCCCCCTTCCAGGCCACCTGGGCATTCCCCTTAAATTCCTGACCTGACCTTCCAATGTGCTCTTTCCCGACTTGGGAGATAGCCTGCAGCTCGGGTCCCTTTCCTCTGATTAAAGCCTTTTCTTTCAGAGTGGTCTCCTGTGGTGGTCATTTTCTATCTAACAGGTATCTCAAAGCCTGTCATTGGTTTGGAGCTACAGAGTCCATTTTCTATTCCAGTCGTATTCCCATGTAAATAAGGTCCTCCCCATTTGTTAATTCTTCTCTGTCTTTCCATTTCATTCTTTGGATGGGGAAATAAAAACCTAGAACAAAGGACCACATCATCACTTTTGGAGAACCTAGAGGACAGCAAGCCCACCTACAGAGATGGATTCCTGGGTGCTCCAGCTATAGTGGTCCCTGCTATCTAGAGGAACTGACTTATCGGCTCTTTTGCAAAAAACTCCCATTCTGTTTCTAGTCTTACACAGGCTCAGTGGCCTGTTGGACAGGATGTGACGTCCTGTTAAAACAGAACTCCAAACCCTTGGGAAATCACTCTTCTGTGGAGGAAGAAAGGCCATCCTTCCTCAGAAACATCCCATACCATGACCTTGACATAGCTCTACTCTTAAATGCCCACTCAAGATGAAGTCATCTTTCCCATGAATGGATGAAAGTCCTTCCTTCTGAAGCACAAATCCATACTCTCAGTGCATTTTATATAACACATATAATATAGAGCAGTTATTTCCATAATAAAAAAGAATCAGCTATATTTTTGTGTTTGATTAGCAAGCTGAGAAGACACATTTCCAATTAAAAGAAGTAATATTTTGGTAAACCTGTAGCCTGACACAAAAATTTTGTCATAATATTTTAGGGATGAATGCATAAAGGAAGATACCTACCCCTTAAAAAGCACGCTGAGCTATCAGAAGACCCTGTTGCTGACCCCAGTTCTCCCTTTTTGCTGATGGAACCAACAATCTCCAATTCTTACTCTGCCAGGGGAAGAGCCGTGTCTCCCTCTCTGCCTGCCCCACCATGGAGGTGTTCTGAGGATTGTGTGGGGAGACAAGTGCAAGTGTATCAGGCTCTGCAGGATCTCATCATCATCTGGCCCTAGACAGGAGACTGCTTGTGAATCCCTGCAATTTTGGTGATTTAAAAAAAAAAGATTTATTTAATTATGAGAGACAGAAAGAGGCAGATAAAGAGTGAGAGAGAGAGAGAATGGGTTTGCCAGGGCCTCCTGCCACTGCAAATAAACTCCAGACCCCTGTGCCACTTTGTACCTCTGGCTTTACTGGAGAATGAAATCTGGATCATCAGGCTTTGCAAGCCAAGTGCATTTAAGTGCTGAGCCATTTCTCCAGCCTCAATTTTGGTGATTTTATCAGGCAATGGTAGCAGAACACATTCTTACTCAAAGCCCCAGATGTCCCCCACGGATGCTCTGCCGGGTGTGTGAAGTCTTAGGACATGGTCACATGTTGTTGTCATGTACAAAAAGCTCATGACTGAGAACCACACAATTGAGTTAAAGGTTCCCAAAACATCTCAGGATGTTTTAAACAAGCTTAACATGCTGTGTTGTGACACATTCATTGTTATCCTGGTCTACATGCGGCCCACGGGCTTAAAGTTGGACATGCCTGCCTGGGGCAGAGACCAAGACACAAAACCACATGGCCAAAGGAGTCAAGGGGAAGGAGACTTGAAGTCTTGCTAAGACTTCTCCTCTGGCTTTAGGGAAGGATTTTGCCCAGAAGGACTTCAGGGACACATTGGTCATCTCCTAGGCAACCTCAGCACAGGGTTCTCCCCCTCTTTGCTGGTGTAATAACCTACGCTGGGATTCCAGAGTGACAGGGCCTGCTGAGGGCCACACCCCTGCCACTCAGAGGTGTCACTCTCTCACTCTGCTTCTTCTCAGGGCTGAAAAGTATGTGTGTTTTCCTTACTCAGCAAGTATTCGGAGCTTTGTACCTGGGCTACCTCACACTGTGCAGTTCACCAAAACTGCCTTCACTTGGTTATGTTTCAGTGTGATGCGGTGTTAACGTGACTTCACTAATCCAGAAAACTCCTACCACCACAACTTCCTCTCGTGACTATTTAAATGGTTAAGTTTTCAATAATTAACATCAGACAACTATTTCCTTTCCAAGACTCTTCAAAACCTTCACCTCAACACCCTTGCTCTTCTGTGTCTGTCTGTCTTTACTGTGCTGTGAACTTTACCCAGTTAAAATAAAATTCCCAAACAGATAGACCAACTTTAAAGTAGACCCAAAACCTGAGTTCTTCCCTTCCTGCCTGGGATAGGATCTACCTGACTGTGGTAAGCAAACAAGTCAGTCTTGTTGGCCACTGCTTGTTGGCACTGCCAAATAAGGGCACAGAGGATAAAGGGTTAACGATGTTTGAACAGGTTGGAAACCCCGGTGGTAATCCCGGTAGGTGTTTCGCCAGCTCCATCGTCAACCATGACTCCCAAACCCCATGGGCAAGCCACAGGAACCCAGCATTCCCATCTCAGCATGACTGGCAATGGGTGTCAGACCCAAGTAACAAATTTCCCTGTACCCATCCCCACCGACCGTGGCTAGAATCATGTACTTCCCGACACTCAGGTCCCCCAATTATACAAATTAGACATTCACAGGTTGTCTGCACTCACCTATCCCCTTGCAAACTGCTAACTCACCACCCTGACTAACCAATCCCCTTACTCTCCCCTATTCCTCATCCCCCTGGCTTCCTTTCTCTATGAATGTAAGCTCTGCCCATTCAATAAAGAACCATGAGGATACACTACACACATCTGCTCAAGTCTGTGTCTTGCCGGACACACCCTGCGTTGACCCCAAGCTCTGTGGAACTGCCCTGAGATAGTGAAGCAGCAACTAGCCTTTGGCTGTAGCTTCCCACCAATTTCCCTCCATGGCAGCTGATGGTGCCCCCGGAAGTGAAACGACAAGTCTCATCCTTTGGACGAGTAATTTAGAACAGCTAGCATTTGGCAAATGATATACTGAGAAACCTCAATTATTTTCTGAGTTTAGTACAAAGCCAGTCATGACCTTGCCAGGAAAATAAGGCTTATTTTTTATCTTTTGTTTTTGCTAATTTTTATCTAATTCATGACATTTTTATTTACAGATAATATCCTATTATATAGATAGGCCACATCTGGTGTATCTATTCAGCAGCCTGTGGGCATCTGGAGTCTTTCCTGTCTATGGTATTAGGAAAAATACTGTCATGAACATTTTTGGGCTGTGTGACCATGTCTCATTCCCTTGAGTATGTACCTAGGATTAGAGTCATGAGGACAGGGCACACTAATTCTGTTGAACATGTTGAGGACCTGAAAAACTGCTTTCCAAAGTAGCCACGCCACTTATATTCCCAACAGTAAGAGAGGATGTTAATCTCTCCACATCCTTATACTTGCTGGTATAGCCACCCTACTGCAATGGAGTGGTAGCCCACCACAGATTCAATTTACATTTTCCTAATAACTCATAACATTGTTTCATGTGCTTATTGAACATTTTTGTATATCATTTAGGGACTTGTCTATCAAAGAATTGGCTCATTTGTGTGTCTATGTATTTGCATGTGTGTGTGTGTGTGTGTGTGTGTGTGTGTGTGTGTGTGTGTGTGTGTGTGTGTGTGTGCATGCATTCCTCAGGTGCCGTTTACCTTTTTGTGAGACAGGCTCTCTCATGAGCCTGGAGCTCATTAAGTATGCTACATTGGCTAGCCAGCAAGTCCCAGGGGTCCACCTGTCTCGGTCTGCCCAGCACTGATTACAAGTGCCCATCACCACTCCCAGATACTTTACATGGATTCTAGGGACTCAACTCAGGTCCTTGTCCCCAGAGCCCTTTGCTCATGGTAAAACTGGGTTATTTGTCTTTCTTAGCAGATAACATAATCTGCAAATAGCTTCTCCCACTCTGTGGGATGTCTTTTCACTTTCTTCATAGTGTCCTTAGAGGTATGGAAGTTCCAGTTTAGGGACTAGAGAGATGGCTCAGTGGTTAAAGGCCAGGTTCGATTCCCCAGAACTCATGCAAAGCCAGATGCACAAAGTAGTACATGTGTCTGGAGTTCACTTACAGTGGCAAGAAGCCCTGAAACACCCATTCTCTCTCTTACTTGCTCTCCCATGTCTGTGCTTACAAATAAATACAAAGGTTTATTTTTAAATTCAGTTTTAATGAATTTCCAACTTTTCTATTATTTTTGTCCTTGGATTTTTTTTTTGTGCTTTTGAAATCACTTTTTAACTCATGGTGATGTCATCATCTATGTTTTCTTCTAGGATATATATATATATATATATATATATATATAATTTTTTGTATATATTCTGAGGTAGGAGTCCAACTTCATTCTTTCACATATGTATATTCACTTGTCCCAGCTCCATTTGTTAAAAGCACTATTTTTCTTCCTCTCATCGGATCATCTTGGCACTCTGGTTAAAATCCATTGACGGTTGATTTAAAGGTCTACTTCTGTTCTCTCCATTCTCCTCCATTGCTCTGCATAGCTGTCGCCACACTGTACAATACTGCAGTGATAGTGTGGTCTGCAGTCAGTTTTGAAATTGGGAAGCATGAGTCTTCTAAACTTGTTCTTTATTAAAAAGATATTTTTATTTATTTGTTTATGAGAAAAAGAGAGAGATAGAGAGGGAGAGAGAATGTGTGTGATAGTGTAAATGTATGGCCCTATAGACTCAGGTGTTTTATTAAAATTAAACTTGTAACTTAGGTCTCCAATTGTCTGGCTGGAGGAAGTGTCACTGTGGGCAGATCCTGGGGTCCAGCCCTAAGGTGTATTTGGGGTCGGATCTGAATTCTAGTCCAAAGGTGTGGAGAGAGAAGTTTGAGCTCTGGCAGCTCATGCTTGCTTGTGATGCTGGCTGTTGATGGTTTTCTCACTGCTTGGATCTATGAACGTGAGCCAACTTCTTCTGCTCTTGATGGAACTTCCCTTGGATATATAAGCTTGAAATAAATCCCTTTCTCCCATAGACTGTGTCTGGTTGGATGTTCATCCCAGCAATGTAAGTAAATAAATTAAAATAAAATAAAAGCAAACCAAAGAAACAAATATGTCTGGGAACTGCATGAGTGCAGAACACAGATCTGGAAGCACACATGGGTTACAAAGTGAAATGTCAAGTTCAATTTGTCGGCAGCATAATGACTGCAGAAGAAGCTGGTGTTGTGTTTCTCTGACTCATATTTGCTGCTGATCAAGTCCAGTTATATCTCTCAAAGACAGTTCTTTCTTGTATTCATTTTCTATTCCTGAGTACCATGTCCAAGGCCTGACACATTGTATTCTCTTAATAAACACTGAAGTAAACACATTTTCTTCTTGTACCCCAAGTCACAGGAGGACTTGGGCCACCTAAGAGAAGTACAGGGTTTGATGGAGGGAGGAAGTAGGAACCTGAGGAGGAGGTGAAAGGCATTAGACCTCATCAGGAGCTGGGCCCTGATCCCAAGGAAAAGGTAACTATTCCAGGGAGGCCAGGGTTTATTTTATTTTCAACACTGAACAACAGGCTGCTGAGAAAACACTTGGAGTCACATCCACTTGAGAATATCTTTTTCTACCAAACATGTCATTTTATCTAGAAAGAACAAGTTTTAAAATAGAAATAAGTGCAATCGATATCAACATCACTCTGAAATAAAAATAAAAGTGATTTTGTGCATGCCTTCACACATTCTAGCCTGCCAAAAAGTGGGGTGATAAGAACTCTGGGGACACCATGATTGCAGGGAGGAGGGGATAACCACTGGGCTAGAACAGGAGGTCAGATTCCTGGGCCAACTCATGGATCTGTGCATGGTCATGACTCCCGTTCTTTAGGTATAGTAGCACTGCTAGTGAGGGCAGAGAACAGGAACCAGCCTGAGGGCATAGGAGCAGCTGACATCATGAGTCGTGTGTCACCTGTTACAAAGATCCTGCCTCTCCTCCCCTCTGGATAATCCCTCTCCTGGTGGTAGGAATGAGAGCGCAAGTAGTTTTCAAGTAGAAATCATCATATTTGCTTCTCACTGGTTGAATGATCTGGATGAAGTCTTCACTACTCTCAGAATCTCCTCCTGCTTGGTTAAATGAGAAGGGGTCCAGATATAAATACCTAAGAGGAATTGCCTTTTCACTATAGCTCTACACAGCAGACATTGCTAATCAATCACCAAATGCTTCTCTTATCAACCAGCGGCCTGAGTCCCTCCCAGACCACTATAGAGCAGACCTAACCTCAATCAATGGGTTGGAATTGGAGCACTAATTACAGCCTGTTTGTCACCTTTGCAGTTTTATAAAGTCTTTATATCTGGGAATTACATGAGTCTGTACCCTTTTCTGTCAGTTTACCAAGTAGAGTGATTATGAGGTGGAACATGAATGAGTTCACAAAGTCAGCCCATGTGGCTGTAGGTAGGTGTGAGCTGTAGTGAACACTGTGGCTTATGCAGCATCCTGTCACTTCTGCCACCACAGGTCTGCAGAAGGCGGGGACCTCCTAATTGGTCAAGGATGGTCCAGGTAGAGGTTGAGGAGCAGGGCAAATATGAAGAGAGAATTCTTTTAAAACCCTTTCCTTTGAAATAAAATATTAACGTGTGTTTCTATGCCAGGATGAATTCTATTCCATTACAAGAAACAGCAGGGCAGAGTTGCCAGGAAATTAGCAGCTGTTAGTGTGGGTGAGTTTGAACACGAGTGTGTCCTTTATTAAATGCAAAGAGAGACGGACTTGAGAGCTCACGAAGCCGTCTCTTTCCAATTTTATTCAAGGGAACATGTGGGAGGTATCTTAGACATAGCTTTCTTTCTATTTCCAGAGTTGGGTGACATGGAGTGTTGACACAGGTATCACCCTCTCTTCCTAGTTTGTCCACTTCTTTTCCTGATCTTTAAACTGGAACCTGAGGGGCTGGAGAGGTGGCTCAGCAGTTAAAGCACTTGTTTGCAAAGCCTACCAGCCCAGGTTCAATTCCCCAGCTGCCACGAAAAACCAGATGCACGAAGTGGTGGACACATGCAGCTGGATTTCGTTTGCAGTATGAAGCGGCCCTGGCATGCCCATATTCTCTCTCTCTCTCTCTCTCTCTCTCTCTCTCTCTCTCTTCCCCCCATAAATAAATAAACATATTTGCTAGGTACTTAGCATGATACAGTTTAAGCAAGTAGCCTGGGGAACCAACTTGCTCCCAGGGAGCCCGGCCTTTGGTGCTGTGACAGGGAGCTCCCAGGAAGACCCTGACCATCTCTTGAAGCCACCTGTCCTCCTCGCCTGCATTCCTGACAGCGCTCAGCTCCAGTCAGTCTCCTCCATGTTTAATGACTCACATGGTCAGGATCCCTCCCCTATCTGGTATTTTCCATGCCCAAGTTTTGCCTCTTTTTTTTTTTCCTTTCGGTTATTCAGCTATTACTACAGTACCTACAACAGTCTCCAAAATGTGCCTACCTAATAAATATTTGTCAAAGGATTAAATTCATCCATCTATTCAATATTTTGTTCATCTAAATAAGAAAAAAATTTACTGAATACCTTTTTTAATTAAAAAAAATTTTTTTTGTCGGGTTTTCTAGGTAGTGTCTTGCTCTAGCCCAGGCTGACTCACTATGTAGTCTCAGACTGGCCTCGAAATCATGGCAATTCTCCTACCTCTGCCTCCCAAGTGCTGGGATTAAAGGCGTGCATCACCATGCCCAGCCTGAATACCTTTTAAAAATATTTTATTTATTTATTTGCAAGGAGAAAGAGGAAAGAGAGAGAAAGCTCGCACCAGGGCCTCTAGGCTCCGCAAGAGAACTCCAGATGCACACACCACTGTGTGCATCTGGCTTTACTATGGGGTACTGGCGAATCAAAGCTGGGTCCTTAGGCATTGCAGACAAGTGCCTTAATCTCCCAGCCTTTTCTCCAGTCCATGAATGCCTGCAATTATTCTCCAGGTTTGGAATCAGTGCTGAGAGGAGGCGTGAAAGGGAAGAGCTCTCCCACCCAGGATTAGAGGACAGGACAAAGAAATGGCGGTCTCCTTTATGTCACTCCATACATAGTTTATCAGGTGCCCTCATGGTCATTGTTTGTGCTTTAATCTGCCCCTTGAGTCAGTATCCTTATCTTGGTTTGTCAGAGGAAGAAATGGGTTCATAGGAATTAATCTGCCCCAAACTACTAAGTGGTAAAGCTCAGGCTGCACAAAATATTCAAGTGTCACATTCTGTTCCTGGCTACACTCTGCCTCCCCCGTGCCTACCACATCACTGTGGCCAGTCATGATCTGACAGAAGTCCCTCAGGGATGATATTATCCTGTGAGGTGAGGCAAACTTCACCTTTTCTGCCTTGGGTGTGAGAGGTCTACTCAAGCTGGAAAGCAGAGGTAAATTCCGTGGTTCTCACCCACAGGATGAGAGACCACTTATGGAGAAAAGACACTTGTGTCTGGAACCAGATTTCCCAAGTCCCTGAGGTTTTGGTGCCTCCCGGAACACCCTGGGCAGGATTCCCCATGGATTAGTGATCTCATTTCTAGGAAATTCCTGGTTTGTACTATAAACCCGAGTGTGTGTCTGATCAAGTTAAGGCTTGGAGAGTCTTTACTCCGTTTTCCCAAAGCTCAACAATTTAGCTCCCTAATCCCCATGTTGGTACCAGAAGAAAGTTTGAAATTCTTTTTTTTTGTTTGTTTTGTTTTTTTCGAGGTAGGGTCTCGCTCTAGCCCAGGCTGACCTGGAATTAACTATGTAGTCTCAGGGTGGCCTGGAACTCATAGTGATCCTCCTACCTCTGCCTCCCAAATGCTGGGATTAAAGGCGTGTGCCACCACGAAAGTTTGAAATTCTTGTCGGAGAAACTAATGATTCCCAGTAGCCTTTCCTCACCAGTCAAAACCCATCTTTGTGAGTTAGTTGCACTGAGATCATGGAAGGAAGTTTACATTTTGGCCCTGAGAAAAATGTCTGTTTGCCTTGTTTATCACAGGAATACTAGAAGTCCAGACAGTGCTCACTGGGTGAGTAAATTTCACTACAAATAGATGCAATTTAAGTAAGTAGTTTTTTATTTGTTTGCAAGGAGAGAGAGAGAGAGAGAGAGAGAGAGAGAGAGAGAGAGAGAGAGAGAGAGAATGAGAGACAGGAGAGAATGGGCACACCAGGGCCTCCAACTACTATAAATGAACTCCAGATGCATGGGTACTGAGGAATCAAACCTGGGTCTTTAGGCTTTGCAGGCAAGTGCCTTAACTGCTGAACCATCTCTCCAGCCTTCATGTAAGTATTTAATACAGTTTCTTCCATTTTTTAAAGGCAAGGTCTCCCTGGCTTCAGACTGACCCTCAGCCTCAGCCTCTTGAGCATTGGCATGATAAGTGTGTGCTGCTATGCCCAGCTCAGGAGGTTCCATTGTATCTTATTCACGCAAGTTTATGTTTGAACTATTTGTATTCTATGTCAAAAGAATTTTGAAACTGTTCCTTTCTTTGCTAGATTCTTGGGAAAAACCCATGTCTGTTAGAAAATGCATAGAGATTTGCTCTTTTCCTTATGAAACATTATGAGAAATGACTGTAGCAAGTTCTAAATATAAACTTGTCCCCACATCTCAGCCTGGGAACCCAAAGCCCTGGTGACAGGGAGGTATGGACAGTGACAGCAGGATTCATGAGTTCTCTCTGCCACAGCTTCTTTGAGCTGGAGAGATGGCTCAGCAGTTAAGGCACCAAAAAAGCCAGATGTGGTGGGATGTGCTTGTAAACCCCGTGTTGAGGAGACAGAGACAGCTAGATCCCTGAAGCTCACTGGCCATCCCATCTGCCTTTAACGATGAGCTCCGGGTCAGTGAGAGATCCTGTCTCAAGAAAATGTGAATAGCATTCCTGAGGATGACACCTGAGGGTGTCCTGTGGCCTCCACATGCATGCACACACAGGTGCGTCTGCACCCAAACACACACACATACACAAAAAATATAAAGAAAACCCCAATGTTAGAATACCACCCACACTCATGTGAGTGACAGAAAGGGGAAGGACAGGCAATACTACATTTTGATAAAGCTATGGAGCAGCTGACACTCTCCAACCCTTCTGATGAGAATGCTAGTTGTTAACACCAATAAGAAGTTGGAAATATGCACAGCTTGTGACCCAACAGTCCTACTCAACAAAAAACGTGTCTGTATTTACCAGTAGACTCATGCAGAATGTCCAGGGCAGCCTCATTTATTATTGCTCTAAACTAGAAAGTACTCAACTGTCTCCCAGTGGTACAGTGCACAGAGGAACATGTCTATACTGGAATTTTATGCATCAGGGAGCATGAATGAATCCCAACTATATGAACCAACAGGTTCAGGGAGAGACTCCATCTCAAGGAAATAACTCAGAAGAGTGATAGAAAACCCCAAGATTTCTCCTCTGGCTCCTGTAAGCATAGTCATGGGTAGTGTGCATCTGCCTGCACACATACATGCATAAACACACCATACACACACACACCACATATACCAACAATTTCATTATAGCATTATTTATAATAGCCAAAAGTAGAAAGAACCCAAATATCTCCCAGTCAATGAATAAATAAATGTGGCATATCTATACAATAGACTTTTTATTACTCAGCTATAAAAGTGATGAAATATTACTATATGTGACCATATGAAAATATGTTAGTGAAAAAAATCCAGTCACATGTATTTTATGATTTTATTTGTCTGAAATATCTATAATAAGCAAATTCATATACTGGGAAGAGGAGCAAATATATAGTATATAGGAACATCTTTTTCCAGGGAAAGGAGTGGTGAAAGTATTGTATAGAATTATGGAATGGGGGCACCACACAACTTGTGAATATACAATTGATTATTGGTGTATTTATAGCTACATAGAGTTTAAAGATTTAAGTAATATGGTTATAAAATTGTATAATTATGACAATTTAATATTGTGGTATATGAATCATGTGGATGAGAATATAGCAAAGGGAGAGATAAAACAAATGATTATATATTATGAAAAACTCATAATTCAGTTAAATTGCTTTCCTTGGAAATCATCTTTATATCCATCCAGGAGCCCACTTACCTTGTAAGCACATCACACTGATGAGTGTAAGGTTGTGAGTTAAAGAAGGATATCCCGTTGCTCATTTTTCTCCCAAAGCACTTCCCACATCATCTTACAAAATAGTGGCACGTCCAACCCTTCGGCATTGTGACACAACATTGTCCTCTACAAAAACCATGCTTGAGAACTGTGCAGTCAATTTACAAAACAAATCACAGGTTTTAATAAGTTGACGATTTTGTGCTGGGCTGCATTCATGGCTATCCTCGGCCACATGCACCTGGCAGGCTAATCAAGCCTCACCTTAATCCTGGTGCACCCTAGCCTCTTGTACTTCTTTTGAAGCATCCTTGAGCACCCCCCCACTCTAGATCCATCAAAACAGGAACTCTGGGTATGACTTTGGACTTGGCTTTTTTAAAAAAAATGTATTTATTTATTTATTTATGAGCAAAGAGAGATAGAGAGAGAGACAGCCAGAATGGGCATGCTGCAGCCTCCAGCCACTGCAAATGAATTCCAGATGCACACACCACTTTGTGCATCTGGGTTTGTGCATCAAGGGTACTGGGGAATGATGGAACCTGAATTGTTCATTAGGCTTGGCAGGCAAGCATTTTAACCACTGAGCCATGTCTCCAGCTCTTGGACTTGGCATTTTTAACAAGACATTTGACTACAAAAATAATATTGCTACTACTGATAGTAGCTTTTAACTTTAGGACACTTTGTGCAGGTAATACTACACTGAACCTCAGTATCTTCTGTAATTAGATGTTATCATTATCTCCATTAGATAGATGAGTAAACTTAGGTATTGGAAGATCAAACACTTTCCCAAGGTCACCTACCTAGGAAATGTAGAGCCAGGAGTCAACTGCAGTCTATCTCACTGTAGATTGTAAGCCCTCAACCAACAGCACTTCTCCCCAGAGATGCATCCCACAATTAAGTCCAAGGTTAACTGTGATGACTTGAACTACAGCTTGCACCTGCAACAGTGAGATCTATGTTTCTATCTTGATATTTAAATTTAAACACACACACATTTTCTTAAGGGGAATGTGCCAAACCAGTTGCAAAATTGAGATCAGAAACTGGCACATTAAAGGCATACACCCTTGGGAAAGACGCCACATGCTTCCCCTGAAGGTCCCCCAGTGATGCAAAGTACCCAGAGGAGAGACCCGGTGCCAGGCTGGGACCCAACAACCCGGTTCCTGCAGAGGAAAGCTGGCCTGGACTCCACTCCCAAGCCTGAACCATCCTTTCTCTACCATGCTCCTGCTTCCTTGGGGCAAGCAGATGGTCCTTTCTGAAGGCATTGCTTGTTACAGAAATCCACCAGATGTGCTTGGTGGTGTCTGTCTAATCATGGCTGGGCTCAGGTCTTACAGCTTTGGTCTGGCCAGTCACCATGGTCACAGGCAGATCCACATCATTTGGGCACCTTCCAAAGTGGCTGTCTCCTGATGACACACACCTGACTTGGTGTGTGATGGTGGAAAGAAATGAGAAGACTCAGGTACCAGCCCCTGCATCGGACCCTGTGCGTGGACATGCTTTGTAAGTGGACAGCCTCTGACTCAGTATCCTCATCTGTAGAATAAAGACAATGCTTCCCAGATAGGGGCGTCCCAAGTGACTGAGATGACAGGTCAAGATAACAGCTTCCCGCCTTATTGACTCAATCATTCTGAACTGTCTAACTTTGGCCAGCCTTCCTCATTCATGAAGGGCTGGCATCCACTCACTCAACAAATAACAATTCAAGGACTGTGTGACTTTCTTTGCAGATAACATGCAGAGTTGTAAAGTGACTAACAGGCATCTCAGACTTGACATTGAAACGAACCTCTCTCTGAAACCTGCCCCTCTTCTACTTGCCCACATTCCATCCAGTTGCTCAAGCCCAAACCCAGGCACCGTGACCTTTGACACCTCTGTTTCTAACTTCAGTAGATCATCCATGAGTTCAAAGGACACCCGAGCCTTCTCCCATGGTCACCCTCCTTTCCCTGTCCAGCTCCCTCAGCAAACTCTTCACCACTGTGCCCTCTTCCAGGCCCATGTCCTCCTCCTCTACAGGCCCTGAAAACTCACACCGTGGCTCTCCCTGCTGGGAAATGTGCTCTGCCTTTAAAACAGGAGTCTGTGTTCTTGTCATGAAGACAAACACTTCCTCCTCCCGGTCCCAGCTGTACCAGCCAACCCAGCTGTGCCATCCCAACATGCCAAAGTCAGTCCCGTCTCATGGCTCAGCTCAGTGTGTAGCTTCTAGTTAGCACATCGTCAGTGAAGCCTTCTACACCCCAAGTTATACTCCTTGTTCTGTTAGCTCCTTCCCTGCCTTTTGTAACCATCTGAATCGTGTTAATTATGCATTTATTTACATGCCAAGTACTTGTCATCTCCCTCCATTGGAGTTATTCAAGGATGGGCACTTTGTCTAGTCCTCAATAACACTTAAGGCCGCATATGTTAAAGGCAGGTTAAGAGTTTTGTAGAGGGATGAATCCACATACCTGCTGGTGCATTGTTCCTACTGTAACTCATTCTGAAAAGAATTTAAGGCGATCTATATAATTGAATATAAGACTTATGAAGTACCAGTTTAGGATTAAAGATATTAAAGAAAAATAAACCTAGTCTTGTGGCAGCCCAGGATCCAAGAATGTCTCTTCTCTCCATTCTCTGTCATTTTCTTCGGTGCAGTGTCTCTACTTCCCAGCAGCAGGTCTATCCAGACAGAACTTCTGTCCAGAACTCAAGCTCACTCGTTCCCACTGGGAGTCTAACTGGCCCCTCACCCTTAGCAAATCCAGACCTCTGTCCCACACTCTGCTTCATGGGAGAGCATGTAGTGAAAGAAACAGTAGATTTTCATTTCTCAAGCATCTTTATCTCTCCCATCTTTCACTCTTCACATCGTGTCTGTCAACAAATCCTATTTCTAGACTCAGACCCTTCCTGCTTCTTCTACCACTTAGCTCAAGCTCTCATCCTTTCCCCATGGGGTTTGCAGTTTTCTCCCAGTTCTAGCCCTGCTTCCAATGAAGCCTGTCCTCAAATCATTAACTAGAAGGATCCAGTGTTTTTTTTTTTTTAGACAGGGTGTTATGTAACCAGGCTGACCTTGAACTCACTATGTAGCTGATCTTTCTGCTTCTACCTCCCAAGTGTGGCATGACAGTTATGTACCATCATACTCAATTTATGAGCCACTGAGGATCGAACCCAGAGCTTTTAGGTAAGCACTCTAGCAATTGAGCTATGTCCCAGAACCTAGAGTAATCCTTTTACATAATGTCACCCTGTGGAAACCCCTCTTTAGGGCTGGGAAAATGGCTCAGTCAGTAAAGCGCTTGCTGCACAGTGTGTGGACCAGATTCCAGATCCATGGCAGCGCTCAGCTGTAATCTCAGCCCTCAGAGAATGGAGACCAGGAATTCCTGGTAGCTGAATCAGAGGCTCTGGGCTCAGCTGAGAGTCCCTGCCTCAGTGAAGAAAGAGGAGAGAGAGCAAGGAAGACACCTGATGTCAACCTCTGGCCTCCACATGTGCACACACACTCATGAGTTCACCCACGTGCATATGCACACCACACACACCCGCACACACACTCATGAGTGCTTATACGCACCACACAACACTCACGAGTGCACCCACATGCATATATATCACACACACACACGCACACACTCATGAGTGCACCCACATGCATATGCACACCACACCACACACACACTCATGCACACACTCATGAGTGCATATACACACCACACACACACTCACGGTGCACCCGCATGCATATACACCACACACACACACACACACAAGTGCACCCACATGCATATACATCACACACACATGCACACACACACATGCACACACACACACTCACAAGTGCACTCACATGCATACACACACCACACCACACACACACACACACACTACTTGTTGTAGTCAGCTTTCTAGTTGCTGCGCAGGAAGAACCCAAACAAAAGTGGCTTGTAGAGGAATGGGTTTATTTGGCTTACGGACTCGAGGGGAGACTCCATCCTGGCAGGGAAAACGATGGCATGAGCAGAGGGGTGGACATCACCTCTGCCACAGCACTGCAAACAGCGGCAGGAAGGTGTGCCAAACTGGCTGTCCACTTCCTATGGGTAGGAGCCTTGGCCTCATACATAGGGAAGTTTCTAGAAGCAGGTTTGGCACTTGGTAGGCACTCGAGAACTATCAGTTCCATTAATCAATGCAGATAAGATATGAGCAAAGCAAAGGCATAAAGTGCACACGGCAGGGTTTTTATTTCACTTGGTGCTGAGCTATCAACTTGCCTGCTGGGTTTTCAACAGTCACCATGTGCAGACCTGAGAGAAGTTTCAGTTACCTGAGTCACAGCGCCCATCCATCAAACTGAACCAAATCAAACTGCTTGTTCAGGAAAATACATGACGCTTCCCCCTACTGAGCCCAGAGAGGAGCTTCTGTCAGGAGCCCCTCTAAAGAGGCTGCTGTGGGTGGTGTGAGCCAGTCCTTGATCAGAGCTTATGAGAGGGGCATCAGTGCTCCATAGCACCGTCTGCAGTGTGGTCGATGCCTTATGGCAAAGCTTAACTCTGTAAAATCAATTGTATGTAGGCCAGTGGCACAGCTTTCCAGGGCTGACTATGGGGTTGGGCTGGTGTCTCTCAGTCAAACTTTTGCTGAAAGCTAAATGACAGAGAGTTGATGCTGAGCTGGTCCACACCCACTGTCCCACGCAATTGCAATTACTGAGAAGTTGACAGATAGCCTATGAGACTGACGAGGAGGCTTTCGTGGGGTGCTGCATCAGCACCCCTTTGGGAGTGCTACCATGATTCATGCAAAGACTGCTTCTTAGGGCAATGGGGTGCACGATCTATACAAGTTGTGAACATCCCTGTTTATGAGGCTGGGAAGTGGAGAGACTTGCAACCATCATCCTAGGAAGTTTTGTCATGAAAATTTCAGTGCCAAAAAAAAGAACACGTAACTTCTCATGTGTCACAGCAGTGGGTTAGAAGAATAACAGCCAAGAGATTTGCCATAGTTAAATGTCCTCAATATTCCATGTGTGAAAGGATTGGTCCCAGCCTGTGACATTATTGGGAGTGGTAGAACCTTCAAGAGAGAGGCAAGGCCTAGCAGAAGGAAATTAGGCCACTAGGACCCTTGAAGGAGGTATTGGGACATCAGCCCTGTTGGTATGAGAGCTTTCCCATCATGCATTTCGGCCATGATATATTGCCTTGCCATAGGCTTAAAAGCAATGCTGTCAAGCCCAACCAACTATTAAAACTGTGTCCCAAACTAATATGAATGTTCTTCTTTTTAAGTTTATTACCACAGGTATTTTGTTATCGCAATGGAAAGCTGCCTAAGATATATATGTTCTATATATTCTCTAGGAAGAATTTGGAGTTGGTACCATCACAGAAATTTCAGAGCAATAGAAGTCATATGACTCCCCTCCATTCAACTTAGAAAGTCTTAGTAGCGTTCCCACCAGCTCACTTGAACAGTGTGATTTTTCCCAAGGAACTAATTGTGAAATAAATGTCGAGGTAGATGATTGAATTACATTGTCATCTGAGACCGCTAGCCATAAGCAGTTAAGTCATGGGGAGTTACCAAAACTCATGACTGAAGTAAGCTTCCCCGTAAGGAATTTAATTCTATAAAATTTACAAATATTCACTCCACTGAGTCCCATCGTCATTTCTTTTGCCAAAACGTTCCTACTTGTCCATGATAGGAGAACAGATATTCCCCTTTGTTCATGTGTAAGAAGCACATTTCTCGAATTTCTGTGGTAAGTCAAGGAATTTCTTAAGAGTTAATTTTCACATGCATGCACACATACACACACTCACACATCTGAAGACACATTTTTCTTGCATTTATTGGAAGAAATTAAGAAATTGCATGGTAATTAAGCTGAAAAATATGCAAGGTGGTGATGACTAAACTAATACTTCAGCTCTCCTGCTGGTGGTTGACTGGGTCCCCAGGAATGCATTCATCTAGACTCAAAACTTCTTTGAGAGCCTGCTCTGAGCCAAGCCCATGGCAGGCAATGTTCTGAGGCCAGTTTGAGGAATGGAAAACCGAGATTAAAGTCAATAAGACATGACTCACCTCATGGAGCTCCCAATATGGTGGGGATCCACAGCTTTCTTACCTGAAGTTACTTGGCTCTTTAGGGCAGTTCATGGTGAGTGTCCCCTGAAGGGTGTGACCATTTATGATTCTTGTGGTTGAGAGGGTAGGCAGTTGCCCTTAGCTGGTCTGCATGAACATTAGAATGTGAACTGTTTGGGTGTATAGCTCCTCACCAACCACCTTTCCTGACTGTTGCTTGAACACATTTGGGACAGTATCGTTTGGGTCTCTTTGTTACAGCAGCTGAGCTTGCAGACTGATAGCTCTCTGGAGCAGGTCTTAAGCTTCCTTCCTTCTATAACATGCCATCCAATCTGACTCAGACAGAAGAAAGGAAGGCAGCCAAATGGTAGGGATCCAGGCATTAGTTCATTCCCTATGTGTTATCAACTCTATCTCCTGAAAACACTGCCAGGCAGGGTCACTTCTGGCACTAAGGAGCAGAGGTACAAAGACATCCAAGGGCACACAACCAGAAGCAGCAGAGACCAGGAAGCCAGACAGTGTGGTGCTTCCAGTTACATGAAAAGGAAGGAGAGCCTTGAAGGACTGGTTGGGATGTTCCTCCGGTCTCACTTCAGTTGTGAAGCATAAGAGATAGAATCTCTAGTGTTCTGCTTAGTCCAAATGGGACGGTTTACTTAGGGAGAACTTAGAACCTGAAAGCTTGGGAAATTTCCAGTTTGACATCTGGAGCAGAGATGGAGGAAGATAGTGATTGGCAAAGTTAAATGATGCCGACATAGAGCAGGGCATGGTGGCGCACGCCTTTAATCCCAGCACTCTGGAGGCAGAGGTAGGAGGATCTCTGTGAGTTTGAGGCCACCCTGAGACTACATAGTGAATTCCAGGTCAGCCTGGGCTAGAGCGAGACCCTACCTCGAAAAACCAAAAAAAAAAAAAAACAAATAAACAAATGATGCTGACATAGTTGATGGTTTCAATCACCACAACGTACTCTGAGCCTTGAGTCCATGACTGTTGTCGCTGATACAAACATCTAACCAGACACAGCTTCTGGGAGGAAAGGGTTTATTTCAGCCTTACAGAGTCCAGGGGAAACACCATCAATGGTTGAAGAAGCTGGGTCCCTTTTATAGATTCAAGCAGACAGACATCACCAACACCAGCAGCACCACCAGCAAGCATGAACAACCAGAGATCAAACTGTTCTCTCCATCCCTAGTAGGGCTGGACTCCAGATATGCCCCCATCGACATGGTCCCTCAGCAGGAATCTGTCTGCTGGGGATTTAAGTAGGAAGTTCAATTTTAATAAAACATCTGAGTCTTTGGGGCGATACAGTCAAACAGTAACGTTCATGGACAAAATACAAAGTAGGCTCTGTGATCTACGTGTCTCTCTAGGCTGAATAAAGAGGGAATGATTAAAAGTGCTCTGTGTTGATGGGGGAGGTAGAGAATAGGAACATGACGTAGTGACTGTGAACTAGAGCTGATCATTGATTCAGCTCTGCTATAGGTCAGACTCACCTGTGGCTTGTTTCCCTCTCTGGGTCCTTTGCTCTTCTCAAGGTCATTGTCTCCCTGCCCCATGCACCTCCCTCTCTTACCAATCTGCTGTCAGGAAAGGGTTTGACAGGTTATATCTTGGTAGGTATTAAAGGTTAATATGGAATAGGAAGGTTCATTTAGGCTGTCTCTCCAACCATCAGTGAAAAACAGTCTTCATCAAAAAGACTTTCTACCCAGCCGGAAAACAGACCGGTGCTGAGGGAACAGTTCTAGGAATAAAGGAAGGAGAACATGCTGTTGAGAAATAGGGCAGCACTGTACCCTGAGGATTGTGTGTCAGGGCTCCACGCTGCCTTTCAGAAGAGATTCCTGGATGAGGATAGAAGTGGGCTCAGATCTGTCTAGGGAGCTCCCTGCATTCCTGCCAGGCTCCTGCTTGAGTAGGCTGAGTCAAGGATAAACTCCAAGAGTTCCAGGTTTCTTCAAGGTTTTGAGAACTAATCCCATGTGGGAGTATTTCCCTATCCTTAAATGGATCATTAGGAAAGGCTGGCTGTGAATCAAGAATTTAATTTCTAACCAAAACATTCTCACCCACACAGATAACTTGACTCACTTTAGTACCAGCAACTTCTAACAAGTAGACGATTCTTTTCATCACTAATATTGACTTTTCGTTGGAAAGAGATGAGAATTTAGGAATTTTTTTTATTGAGAAATGTATTGTATAAACATATTCCCATTGGATTATACTCTAATGTTCCCTCTCCCCCACCCCATTCCACTGAGGGGGCCTTCCTCAGTGGGGCTGTCCGTAGTCACTGTGGGGTCATGAATGCATCAGTCTGTCTCTGGGGAGGGGGCTATGCCTCAAAATACACCTTCCCACCCTGTGGCTCTTACATTCTTTCTGCACCCCCTTCCACAATATTCCCTGAGCTTTGGATGGCATGTTAGAAGTCTCCTTTAGCGGTGAGCTCTCAGCAGTCTGATTTTCTGCTTTGATGAGTTTTGAGTCTTCTCTGTCTCCTTCCAACTCCCTGGAGGAGGTTCTCAGGCTAGCAGTGAGAGCTGACTCTTATTTAACCGGCCACTTCATCTGTACCATTACCTGGGCCCTGGCAGGTGTGATAGAGATGACTCATCTCATCTTAGGCAATCGGCTTTCTTTTCTTGTCATACTAATGGGCCTTGGTCCCTGTCTGGGTTACTGTCATACAACAAGTCACAGTTAAAAATGCATCCTGTGTCTACAAAAATCTTGGGACCTACAGACCCAGGTTGGCTATTCATGCCATGCCTGATATGAAGACCTCAGAAAGGTGGTCTCTCCTCAGCAAGGAAGCAGTGTCTTTGATGTTCTTATCACTTAGTATACAACACTGCTCGGATCAGACAGGTGTCATACACGATTCAGGCCCAGGAAGCTTGAACAAGACTTAGGGCATAATACTTAACCTTCCTAAGCCTTGGAATTTTCTAGATCTAAAGAACAAGGCTGCTAACTCCCACCTCCCTGCGCTGCTGCAAGGACCATATGGGAGGCCTGCTCACTAGTCACTGTGTTGTGTTGGTCTTTACTTACACAAGGGACTTTCCTAAGCGCTCTTCTTCTCGCTCTGTCTTTTTTCACATGAAGTCATTTTCTTATCATATAGAAAACTGTGATTATATATAGTTTGAAAAAAAACAGAAAAGGGGAAGAAAATAACAAAAGGCTATGTTCTCAACATTCTGCAAGAATCTCTAACATTTTGACATTCTTTTTAATACCATACAACACCTATGTGTAATGGGTCAGAGATACGTGTATAACTTTGTGGTTGAGATGTTTATGATTGTTTTATATTTTTCACTTAATGTGTTTCGAACATTCTTTATATCATTAAAAAATGTTTCAGCCTGCTGTTGTCTGGCTAAATACATATATTATATCCATCAAACTGCCTTATAAGCACTTTTTAAATGTTCATACCCATATAATAATGCTACTCATATTTTTGGCTAGAGAAACTTTTTTTAGATGGTGGTGACCACTGGAATAACTCAAAAGACACCCTAGTGCTGAGAAGAAGTGACAGTGGAGTGTTCAGCACTGGGACATCTCTATCACTCTTCCCGAGGCTCAGGGTCTATTGAGGAAAGATTGTAAGAGCCAAAGGAAGGGTAGGACTGCTTACAATGTAAACTTCCAGACACAAGATGGTCTTGATATTCATAACTTCGAAGTGCCTGATAATACCTTCACAAGACCTTCATAAGAGGAGGAAAAGATGATGACACTGAAACAAAATATAGACCTATTGAGGGGGAGGAGATATGAGAGAAGGTAGGAAGGGGATTATAGTGGTTTATTGTTTATAATTATGGAAATTATCAATAAAAAGTTAAAAAAGAAAACAACACTATTTCAACATTTAAAAGAAATACAGTTTTGAGCTGTTAGGGAGCTAGCTCATACATGTGAATACACATACATGCATACACACCACACAATATACATATAATAAAAATCAGTATTCTCTTTCTTTTAAAAATATTTTATTCTATATTTTATTTATTCATTTTCAAGCAGATAGATAGATAGATAGAGAGAGAGAGAGAGAGAGAGAGAGAGAGAGAGAGAGAAAGCACCAGGACCACCACCTTGTGGGTCTGGCTTATGTGGGTACTGGGGAATTGAACCTGGGGCCTTAGGCACTGGAGGCAAGTGCCTTAACCGCTGGGCCATCTCTCCAGCCCAGTATTCTCTTTCTTCATGCCATTGTGCATAATTTTGTGTATGTGTGTGCCTGTGTATGTGTGCATGTGTGTATATAGGTGTAATCTGGTATATGCAAATGTATGTACAGATGCAATGTCCCATGCCAGAAGAGAATGTCATGTGTCCCCCTTCTTTGCTCAGCTGTGTGTTTCCTTGAGATAGAGTCTCTTCACTAATTCCAGAGCTTTGCAGTTTCAGGAGCCCCGATGATTCTAAGGCCTCTCCTTGTGGAAATGGGGTTACAGACATGTGTGGCCACACCCAGTGATTTAAATGGGTTCTGGGAATCAAACCCAGTGATCTCAGACCCCCTGTCCTTCATACTTACACAGGAAGTATTCTTAGTCACTGAACCATCTCTGCAACGTCAAGTGCATACATTTTTGTCTTTGATTTCATATTTTTCTGCTTAGTCCCAATTATGTGGGTTGATTGACTACCAAAGCACAGGAATTGTTTTGTAGAACATCTAGTGAATTTTTGCAAATGAATTAAATTATGCAAATCTGAAAATATTAGAAATCTACAATTAAAAGTGAATATATCTAGTCAATTCCATTGACATTTTCAATTATTCTTTTATGTTAACAGACATTCAGCCTTTTTCTCCTAAGGACTAAAATTTATATGCATGCTGTTGATTCTGGCAAAAAATGAGAGACATTAAAAATATTTTCATGGTTTATAAATGGTGTGGAGTAAGTTTCAACAACATTCTACATGAATGAAAACCCTCACTTAATGACCAGATTTTTATGGTGCCAGAAGCATTTATATTCTCTTTAAAAAATCAATATTATCTTAATAAATTGGCTTGTTTGTAATTAAGGCTATTCACATACATAATATTTCATTGAGGAAAATTTAATATTGGCTGTTAGCTTGAATTTTTTAACTTTCAAAGCCTTTCCAACAAAGAAAACATGCACACATTTGAGCATTTTCTCATCAAATATCATGTTTAAGAAGTCATTGATAAACTGAGTTTGGTGCTAAAGGATTATAATTCCAGCTACTTAAGGAGGTTGAGGTAGGAACTGGGGCTACTGATCAGGCTCAAGGCCAGCCTGAGCAACTTAGTGAGACCTTGTCTCAACATAAAGAATGTAAAGAAGGCTGGAGATGTGGGTCAGGGAGAGAGCACTTAACTAATGCACTAGCCTAGGTTCCAAACCCAGTACCTCACACACAAACAGATATAACAGTTGGTCAGTGTGGCCATGCCTTATTCACATGTATTTTGTAGGAATGTATTTTAACATGAACTGGATTGTTAGTCTCATTAGTAAGTTCCTCATGAGTATTTTTCATGTATATTTTTTCAAAAATATTTTTATTTATTTATTTGAGAGAGAGAGAGAGAGAGAGAGAGAGAGAGAGAGAGAGAGAGAGAGAGAGAGAGAGAATGGGCACACCAAGGCCTCCTGGTGCTACAAATTAACTCTAGACACATGTGCCAATGTGTGCATCTGGCTTTGTGTGGGTACCGAGGAATTGAACACGGGCCATCAGGCTTTGAAAGCAAGTGGCTTTAACTGTGGAGCCATTTCCCAGCCCCCCTCAAAAAAAAAAATGAAAATGGTTTTACATTCTTCCAAAGTTGACAATTGATTTTCCTGGAATAATATAACCCAGGGATGTTTTGAATAGGCAAACATTTATACACATAGTTTTGGAGGCATTTCAAAGCTCGTCCAACTGTTCTATTTATGTAAACAGACAACTATTTTAGACATTTCTTAAGCTCTCTCATATTCTTATTAGTCAAATTAGAGATCTTCCTGCCCCCCACCCCCAGAAACATCAATGCAATGATCCTCAACATTACCACAAAACTCTGTGTTTTCACATTGGGGTTTCAGATGCTGTCTGCTAAATATAAGCACCTTGTGTTATTTAGGACACATCAGTCCAGCCCTGGCTCCCGAAGCCATGAGCACCCCCCAGCTCCAGCTGGGCTCCATTCAACACAACATAAGGAGAACTCACTTATGGATGGACCAGCTCAGAGCTCTGCCCAGTGTTTTTGGCCCTCTCAGGTCTCAAAGGGCCAGAGAGTAAAGAGATAAACTACAAATGTGTCATATTAAAGTGTCAATAAAGGCAGTCTTACTAATTTGCTTTCCAGAAAAGCTACATCAATATAGCTTGCATTTGCAAGGGAGAAAGGCAAAGATTTGGGGATGTTCTAGTTCTTTTTGGGTTGACAATAAAATATTTGATATTGGGTATCTTTATAAAAGAAAGAGATCTATTTAGCTCATGGTTTTGGAGGCTAAATGGCAGCCCCATCTGTTTGGTCTCTGGTGATGATCTTCTGGCTCAATCACAACATGGTCATTTTTGATTGCTGTGGTGGTTTGGATCAGATGTCCCCATAAACTCATGTATTTTGAATGCTTGGTCTCCAGTTGATGTCCACTTGGGAAGTGGAGCCCTGCTGGAGGAAGGCCTTGAGTTTTATTACCCCTAGCTTGCCATGCTAGTTGGGCACACTCTCCTGCTGTTTTCCACCTGATGTTGGCAAGGAGGTGATGTCCAGCCTCTGCTCATGCCAGGCTTTCTCCTGCCATCATGGAGCGTCCCCTGGAGACTGTGAGCCAAGATAAAAACTTTCCTCCCATCAGCTGCTTTTGGTTGGGTGCTTCGTCCCAATAATCAGAAGGTAACTCACGAGAGTGCCAGCATATATTGAGAGTGTAAGAAGAGCAGATGTCATGTGTGGAAGAGACCACATGGTGAGAGAAGCAAGGATTCCACTTGTGTCTTCCCAGCAGTCACTCCTGTAGAAGTGATTCCGCTTCTCCATGTCCCACTCACCAGATGCCACATCTTACCACTTTTCAATATGCTTCCATTGGGGCCCAGCATGCGAACCCTGCATGAGAAACCACATCGGAACCATAGCAAGGAATCCTTGCAACATCCTCACACCTGTTATTCTTATTTGCTCCTAGAGCAATTAATAATGAATGCCATAAAAGGGCAGGAAGAAGTTGGGAAGGTAGACCAGTGTTTAAGAGAGCTTGCCACTTAAGCACCTGGGCCAAGTTCAAGTCCCCAGAACCTACATCAAAGTAAAAAGCTGGGCATGGCCACACACATCTGTAATCCCAGTGGTTGAAGGGTAGAGAACATTGACCGGAACTCACTGAGAGACAACACCTCTAGGTTGAGAGAGAGACCTTATCTCAGGGAAAGAAATGTGTAAATGAGTGATAAGAGAAAGACATCTCTGGTGTGTTGATTGTAAAATGTCCCCCATAGCCTCAAAGGTTGGTGATTAAGCCTCCTCCTTGGTACCCAGCTGGTGGAGCCTTGCTGGAGGAGGGGTGTGGCATTGGGGTAGGCCTTGGGACCTCCTAGCCCAGCCCACTCACCAGTGTAAGCTCCTTCACTGCTTCTACCCTACAGCTGATTTTAACAAGAGGTGATGCCCAGCTGCCTTCAAGCTTTCTCCACCATGACCGAACTTTCCTCTCAAAACTCCAAGCCTGAAACAAATGTTTCCTTTCCCATGAGCTGCTTCTGTTTGGATGTTTTGTTTAGGCAACGAGAAGGTAAGTGCAGTGACCCCTGATCTTTCCCTCTGGTCTCTGCATGCATGCACCGGGGGCAGGTGCATATCTGCACACCCATGTGCATACGCTACACATCACACACACCACACCCACACTCAGTAAGAGAGTCTGTGTTAACTTTTACCCTTGTGGTAGAATAGCTGACATTCAGAACCAACAGGAGAAAAGCTTTCTTCCAGCTCACACTCACAGAGATTTCAGTCCTCCTTCACGGCTCTGTGTTTCTGGGCCTGTGGCGAGACAAATGATCATGACAGAGGCGCATGTGGCAGAGACTATATGGTTCATACCAGACAGGACGCAGAGGGAGGGCACGGGGCCAGGGACCAAGAGGAACCTTGAGAAGTTTCATAACTCCAGAAACTCCTACCAGGCCAACTGGTCTGAGACATGGCTTTTCTAACTGACCTTCTTGTTGGGGGACCGGGGAGGGGGAGGCTTCCAAGTGTGTCTTCTGGGAGTCTCTGTTGCAAGGTCTGTAAACATCCTCATAGTTGGACACATGAGGGCTGGCATAGTCAGCCCGTTTAATCACCGCCCCACCCCGCTGAGGAAAAAAAGCTGATTTCAGTCACTCGAGGAGAGAGAAATCTAGTGACCTTTCTGCAGAATGGATGATAACTCGCTCCTTATAAGGAGTGAGCAAACAAACAGCCAGGCTCATGGCTCAGGAATGTGTGCCTCTGTGTGTGTTCTTCCTACTTTACCTGGTAATTGGACTCTCCACCTGAGCCTTTCCTGTGGGCTCCAGGGCAGTAGAATGGGGGTGAATCCCTCCCATGAAGGGGGGAGAGTAGTAATTACAGGAGGCAATCACACCATAAAATTTCTGAATCAGCCCCGGAACTGGATTAAATTTGTTTAAAGAACTGTTTGTAGAAGGATTTTTCCCCCTATTATTTGAGTGCAACTCTCCTATGAACTGTATTACCTACCTCACAATGAGTTATTATTTAACCCCTAGTGGGGAAAATGTTCAAAATTTACCAAACCAAGGTCAAAGTCTTTCCAGGAGTTAACAGAGGAATAGAAGCATCAGAGAGGATAGCTATTGTTCATTCACAGTGCCTCTCTCCCCATCCACTTAGGGTTTGACAATGCCTTTACTAACAGTAATTACAGCATTTACAAGACATGACATTGAAGCTAATGAGGAGGTTATGCTGTTTGCTCAAGTTCACTGCTAAGAGGGAAACAGACTTAAACTTAATTCTCTCTGACTCTGAAACCAGCAGAGTTCCTTCAGCTGGATTCACAAACACTCGAAAGCTCACAGATAATCTGGACTGTGAGGTGTGAAGGGTGAGGTTGTCTCTCCCATGAGGGTTTTCCAGACCTTCAGGGACTAAATGCACATTATGTTTCCTTCTAATCAAACATGGAACCAGCAATCAAACTCTCTCTACTCAACCCTGGAGCAGCCCAGCCAGCAGAGCTGTCTGAGGTCTGTGAAATGCTCCATGCCTGGGCCTCCCTCCTCATCTGGCCTGCCAGCCTGTCCTCTGGCTGCCCCCACACACCACGGCCACCCAGGCTGCACCCCACTGGCTCCCAGAGCTCATTACCCTTCCCCCTCCCCGTATTTAGTGTGTCCTTGCCCAGACAGTCTGCCCTGCCATGACCCCATTCTTTATCTATTGTGTACTGCTTAGAAATGCAAGGCACAGAGCTGAGCTTGTAGGGGCTAAGACATGACCTCTGACCCCTCAGAGCTGACATTCAGGCATGTGCAGTAAATATCCATTCAGTTGCTTTGCTTGGATTTTATAATGGCTACGTTGCTAGGAGACAATTTAATGGGAGCAAGAATGAGGGGCCTATCTAGGGCTAAGTGTGAGGACCTACTATGTCCAAGATGATGACAAGATGGCTGAAGAGACCAGAAAGAGGGAAGAGCAAGGTCAAGAGATCAACAGGTCCCACCTTGAGGCCCCTTGGTATTTCTGAACTTAGGAATGAATTGGAAGAATTAGGCAGGAAAGGTGTGTATGTAGAAATCAGGCAGAAAGATACATATCCCAACAATTTCCAAATGGTGCTGAGAATTAACAAAGAAGTGATACGGGAATTTGAAGTGTTTTGGTGCTTAACAGAGCCATTTTCGGCTCATAGTTGGGGTTTAACCAAGTAGTTAGGGTGCCAAATGGTCACAACTATACTTCTACTGAGTCAGTGGCCTCCAGATTCTTGTCTTATGAATCTGAAGAATGAAATCCACAGACCATAGAGGGTGAAGTTTAGAAAGATTTTATGATAGAGTTTCAGAGAAGGAAAGAAGGCAGAGCTCTTGGAAAGCAGGAGGGGACTGATCTATAATCCGCTGGAGATTCTGACCCAGGTCTTCTATGGGAATTCACCAGGTGGGGGCTGAGCTGGTCAGTCCAATTCCCAGGCCAGGTGTTTAGGTGCCTTGCAGTCTTATTCACATGTTTATGTCGGGTTTCCAGGGAAGGACAACTCCCTTAGGGAAAAAGAAATAATGAAAAACCAGATTCCCCCTTATAGGCTCAAGGATATTTCCTGCTTCCAGCAAGGGGGAAAAAAACACACTGCTGATTTTGCAGGGGTGGGTGGGCACTGCTGCCTTCAATTGCCTAGCCCATGTCTATTTCTTTGCCCTCTCGGAAGAGGTAACTCTGCCTCAGAACTGCTTTTAGGGTCCTTTGGTCTCTCTGAAATAACCTAAGTTTTCAGATGCTTAAAGGTTATCTTTTATCAATTCATTCATTTATTTCAGGGTCTCATGAATCCCAGGCTGGCCTCAATTCTCTAGCCAAAGACAACCTTGCACCTCTGATCCTCCTGCCTCTATTTCCTAAAGGCTGAGGTGGAATTGCATGTATGTGATTGGATGTGTACCACCACCCCTCTAGTTTATACGGTACTGGGGGTTGAATCCAGACTCTGGTGCAAGTTAGGCAAGCACTGTACCAGTTAAGCTACATGCTCAGACTTGAAAGCCGACTCTTAAACAGATCACATTAAAGGCTTATGCTTGAAAATTTGCCAGGCAGTCCTAAGTCATCCCTTCCTGCCAGCTGAATCTAGAATTTTCTTCTGACATTGCTACACTCCATGAATAGGTTCAACCAGGCCCACTCAGGTAGAGGAATTTGGATAGTCTGTGAGGGCTGGTTGTGGGGATTCAGGCAACAAAGAGTGATTCCAGGATTCCAGAGCCCAATTCGTTTGGTTAGATTTTCCCTATGGATTGAGCCTTAGAAAAGCAATAAGAGATCTCAGATATTATTCTGTCTGACCTGACCTGCCACCATTACAGATTGAGATCTTGGGTCTTTTTCCATATGAACAAGAAGGGCCTGCATGGAGGAAATCACCGAGGTCTCTTTGATTTGAACATTCTAGAACCTAATCACTTCAGAGGAAGAAAGGCATTCCTAGTGAGGCTGTGGGAGGGATGCTCTATGTCTCCGGGTGAGAATGAGGCCTGTCCCATGGGGCATTACTCTGCACTAGCAGGCGACTTCCAGATGGGATGGAAAGAAGAAGAGGGAGTGTGGTATTCCCACAGGACTTTTTAAAAAACATTTTATTTATTTATTTGCAAGCAGAGAGATACAAAGACAGACACACATACATACATACATACATACACACACACACACACACACACACACACACACACACACACAAAGAGGGAGGGAGGGAGGGAGGGAGGGAGAATATAGGCATACCAGGGCCTCTAGCCACTGCAAATGAACTCTGGCTTACATAGGTACTGGGGAATTGAACCCTGGTCCTTAGGCACTGAAAGCAAGCACTTTAACTGCTGATCCATCTCTCTAGCCCCAAGGACTTTTTAAAAGAAGAATATGTTTCATTTATTTATTTGCAAGCAGAGAGGAGAGAAGAGAGAGGAGAGAGGAGAGAGAGAGAGAGAGAGAGAGAGAGAGAGAGAGAGAGAGAGAGAGAGAGAAAGAAAGAAAGAAAGAATGGGGGCAACAGGTCCTCTAGCCACTGCAAGTGAATTCCAGATGCATGCACCACCTTGTGCATCTGGCTTGATGTAGGTCCTGGGGAATCAAACCTGGGTTGTTAGGCTTTGCAGCAAGCACCTTAACCACCGAGCCATCTCTCCAGCCCCACAGGACATTTTGATGCATCGAATGGTGTGACCACAACAAGGAGCAAACAAAGTCATGACTATGGCATGATTGTACCCAGAGATGATCCTGCTTTGCAAAGCTGGCTTCGTCCAGAGATGAAGATTTCAACACATATATTCATATATGTCCTAAGGGAATGCTGAAATTTATTAGAATTTATCCTTAAAGTTATATTTGGATAACACATAGATAAATTTTTAAGATTATTTGTATATATCTATGTGTATGTATGTGAAGATGTATGTATATGGGGTGTGTGTACATGGGCACATCTGTACCATGGTTCTCATACCGCGGTAAGGCAACCTCGGGTGTTTCTCCTCTCCTTTTGTGTTCTTCACCTTCTTCTTGTGAGACAGGGTCTTTCTCATTGTTTTACTCTGCTGATTGGCAGCTTCCATACCCTCCTGGCCTCACCTCCCATTGCCAGGAATGCCTGGAGATTACAGATGCACACATCTCCTTGATTCTGGCTTTCTGTGAGTTCCGAGGAATTGACCTCTGCAAGCAAGTGCCTTTAATCACTTCACTGAGCCATCTAGTCCTGAGATGACATAAAAGACCCCTGCATCCGGAATGCCGCTGCAAACCCAGAACAGTCACAACCCTTTTCCTAGTATTCTGTATGTACCACACTTCTCCAGACACCTCTGGGCTTGTTCCCACTGGAAGAGTTCCTGGGAAGCGCTATATGACTGTAGTTTACCGATCATCCCTGATGATGCTGCCATAGGCTTAAAGAATGGGAGAGAAATGACGGAAAAGCCCAGCTATCTAAACCAAGTGACCCAAATCTTGCCAGCTCTGCTTCCCATCTGTCCTGAATTAATAAAGAATTAGCAAAAGGTCAATCTCATGTGAACGCCTCATCTCTGGCCGTCTCCTGTCTGTGAGCTACAAGCCAAGGCTTGGTGAAATGTCTGTTCCCACTGGGGTTTTCTTCCCAGTGTGTGTGTGGGGGGGAAGGAAATGTTTCCTTGCATTCCCACTTGTTACAGTGATTTTTTTTTTCTCCTGGCCAGGAAGTCAGGAAAATGTCCCCAAAGCAGCTTAGCCTGTTACTAGCTGTATGCTTTGGCAAAGTCTTGTCACCACTCCTAACCCAAGAACCTCCACTTCTTATCTCTAAAATGTCAGCCACAATTCATCACCCTTTAATGTCCTTTTTAAGGACAGTGTATGAAGAGATGACATAAAGCCACCACCTCCGAAAGAACAGAGTCATGTTACTGAAGTGGGGTGACTCCAAATATCAGAGCACCCCATTTATCCCATGACCACCTTGGAAAATATTTCCATGACTTAAATACAACAATGTATCAGGCTGTAAATGAAATAGACAAATGTCTATATGTTAGTATATTTCTTTTGCTTCTTTCTGACATACTTTAGACCACAGATGATCCTTGTTAATTATAAATACTGATTAGTAGGCTAGTAGTTTCAGTTTATACCCACAACCACATTGTGTTTACAAAGCAGTAATATCACTTTTACTCAGTGCAATACTTGCACTTCTTCTAACATGTCTTTGATGTCAGTGATCTTATCAGATGTTCATTCATCTTTAAAGTACGTAGTGACACTGATTGTAACAAGACCCTTACGTGGTGCACTTATTGGGACCACCAACACTTCATAACTGAGGGGTCAGATCTCTGAGAACAATGAGCACATCTTCGTCAGGTTCTCTGCCTCCTCCTCTCCTCTACTGCCAAGACCCATCCATAAGTCCCACACTGGCAGGGTGTGGTGGCTTATGCCTGGACCCCAAGTCAGTACCTACAAGGTAGAGGGGCAAGAGGATTAGGAGTTCAGGGTCAGCCTCTCCTACACATTAAGTTTGAGGCCAATTTGGGCTCCATAAGACCCTGTCTTAAAAAAAAACTACAAATAGGGCTGGAGAGATGGCTCAGTGGTTAAACGCACTTGCCTGCAAGATCTGCTGGTCTGGGTTTAATTTCCATGTGTTGTAGTCAGCTCCATGTTGCTGGGATTAACATCCAAACCAGACACGGTTTATGGGAGGAAGGGATTCATTTCAAGCTTACAGATCCAGGAAGGAGTTCCATCAGTAGTGGAAGAAACTGCTTCCATACATCCAAACATAGAGAAACAGCCAAACATCCAACAAAGACCAAATGTAGCAAGCAGTAGGGACCCTGCCAGAGCTCTGCATACCTTTGGACTGGAAATCAGATTTACTCCCAAACAAACCTTTGGGCTAGAGCCCAAGATCCATTCCCCCCTCCCCAGTGACACCTCCTCCAGGCAGGTGGCTGGAGGCCCAAGTTACAAGCTTTAATAAAGTACCTGAGTCTAAGGCGGACACACATTCAAAATCATGTAAAGCCAGATGCACAAAGTGGTGCATAGTTCTGGAGCTCATTCACAATGGCACCTGGCACCTCCATACTGTTTCTCTTTCTCTCTGTCAAATATATACAAATACACTGAAAAGACAAAACAAAAAAACCCATGTTGACACTACTTTAGAAGGTTGAAGACTAACCTGAGTTCATCAAAGAAAAGGTAATCCGGATTGAAAGAATAAGGGTGGAAGATTTTATAAAATCATCTAAGATGACTCTGGGGGATAGTTCTGAAGAGAAGGCATGGGTATGTGTAATAATTAGAATAAAGAATAGAGGGAAAAGCTCTAAATGAAAGTGATTAGAGATCAGTGAATTCTTGAGTGCATTTTTCTGCCTCCTTACTTAGTGAACAGGCTCACGAACACCTTTGTTTCCACACAGAAGGCCTGGATCTTCCCAGGTCTTACAGAAAAGCCCACCATCATCTCCTATAATCTACCTTCAGCCAAGCTCAGGGGCGAGAGGAAAACAACTTTAACTTTCTCTCACAGTGGACAATCTTTATTAAAGAAAGGACCATCGGGGCTGGAGAGATGGCTCAGCGGTTGGGGTACATGCCTCCAGTGCCTAAGGTTCAATTCCCCAGTACCCATATGGGCCAGATCCACAAGGTGGTGGCTCTGGTGTTCTCTCTCTCTCTCTCTCTCTCTCTCTCTCTCTCTCTCTCTCTCTCTTTGTGTGTCTGCTTGAAAATGAATAAAATATTTAAAAAAAAAGAAAGGACCATGATGTGCTTGGGGTTAGAAGGTGAGACCCCTGTGTATGGTTAAGCTGAAGACAAGGTCTTTAGTACAAAACAATAAACTTCCAAATGGAAGTGATAAAAATAGACAATTAAACTTCTCTCAGTTGTAACCTGCTGGGCCCTGGCACTGGAGGAAATTGGGGAGGGAGGGAGAAAGGAAATGTGGCAAGGCACATGGCTGAGTGGCCAGCAAGCTGCTTGCAGCCTTTAAAGTGGGAAGCCATTTGTTCTTTCTGACCCCTCTAGAGCTTCCTTGTCCCTTACCCTGCTCCATAGTCCCTCCAGAGTGGAGGAGGAGCAGCTTTTTGTGGACATCAAGAGAAGGCTAGTTCTTCACATGGCTGACAGTGGTGTCAAACAATGTTCAGAACAGGGAGCTTAGTGCCCAAACCAGTGGTAGACATCTTGGGTGACTTTATTTTCCAGGGGCCTTAGAGCTGGTTGTGTGCACCCCTCTGGAAGCGTTGTGAAGGATGAGAAAGGAGGAGGTGAGTACATATGACATCCTAGGGACCAAGTGTCCCAGCATGGGGAGGGGTGTGCCCTGCTGGCTTCCTGACCACCCCTCAACAGTGAGGCTGCTCTGTGAGCCCCCCCCCAAAGCTGTGCTCTTCAGCACTACAATGAGATCTTCTGTGATTCCTTCCCTTTGCTGGGGTCGCCTGAGCTCTCCAGGCTTGGCTCTTCCATCTGGGCTGCAGACAGCTCACCTAGGCGGAGGGTCTCACTGCTGTCTGGTTGGGAAGGGAGCTGTCCAGATACTTGCCTTCCACCTTCCAGATCCCAGAAATCGTTGTGACAGATCCCAAGGCTTTTGCTGTCACCTGTGAAGTTCATGATGCCCAGTTCCTGTCCAGGAATTGGAAAAAACCTCTTCCTGTCAATAACATTCCCCTTCAACTTGACCTTTGGTAGAGTCTCATCCCCCTCTCCCTATTCCCAATCAGCCAAAATTGAGGCTTCAAAGATCTCACTTTCCAAAAAGCTCAAGGGGGAGGAGGCAGCTCTAATCAGCCTGACTCCTTCCCAGAGTACCAGCCCACACCTTCACACCCCTCCCAAGACCCTTCCCAGGAAGGACAGCATCCCCTCCCCCAAAGGAGACATATGTAAGTCCTTCAGACACATCTCTCTTTTCCTTGACTCT